>BQNB010030641.1:0-54692 GCA_026074375.1 Tanacetum coccineum | reverse complement strand
TATTTGATAAAATTTAACTCTTTAATTTAGAAAAACGCATTATAAACTTATTAAATTTCAAGTCTCGTCGTGGGAAGTTAAGGTATAAGCCCTAACATTATAGATGACCACACCCAATTGACTCATAAGACATCGCAATTAATAGTCTATAATAAATCTTATTTTAATAATTATTAGTCATGTTTATTTTTACTCAAGTCAAACTTATAAAACAAACAATAAATATAAACTACTAATAGACATAACATTTATTTAAACACTTAACAATTAACACATGCAAATATAAACGATGATTCTAATTATCAAATAATTAAACTTATACATATTCACATAAGGCTCCTTCTTCCAATGAATCGGACCACATACATCGATGAAATCGATTGCATAAGCCTTATATAAATATATACCACATAGCACATAAAAGCTTATATAAAATTTCAGTCGACTTGAGGCCCCATCAGGACTTAGCTAGGTTCTTTTCCAGCTTTTGCAGTAAACTACAAAGTTGTAGCCTATTGAGTCATGGATCTACCATAAAAATTTCAAATTTTTCGACCATCAACGAATATTTTATGAATATTTTCGTAACATTGTGTCTAACAATCCGAAAAACAAAATATTTTAACTTTTATGTCCATATGATCAAATTGCATGAAACTTTAATTAACAATTAACAAAGAATTTTATATCACATATCAATCCATGATACATGCATGTGTTCATCATGGATATCAATGTTAACAATTAATTTACAAGCAAAACGGACCAATTAACAATTAAAAGTCGAATTTTAACACTTTAAAATTTCATGCAACCTAGGGTTTCATCTAATTAATTTTTTATCAATCAAGATCCAATCTTTATAACTAAAAAACCTAAATGGTTTAAAATTTAATCAAGAACCCTAATGTTCAATTTTACTCTTTGTAATTATAATTCTATACGATGGCTCGTGATGCCACTGTTGGAGTTTATGACCTAATTAGCCATTAACTACACGAGTACGCAGAGGATAACATATAATCACGTATAGAAAATATAATCAATAAATAGATTGATGACGTGTACCTTTTAGCAATTAACGAAACACCGTCTTCAATATACGCGTGTGTATAATAAATATAACAACGCGAATCCACCGAGGATCTAATTAAAATCCATCTACTTCAACACACATTAGCAAACAATTAAGTATGCTAGTACTAGTAGTGATAAGCAATCAAACCACCAGTCCCGTAGATTTAACACTTGAATCCATTGTGGTTTTTTCCTTGGATTGACACAATACACAAAACTTTATTAAAACATTTGTGGGTTTCGGTCGCTCGAACAAAAGAGAGAGAATGAGAGAGATTTATGGATTAATTTTTCCAAGATGTGTCCTCAAACAATGAATCTTTAAACCCCTATTTATAGCTTAAATAACTTGGCTTGCAAGCAAAGCTCTCCCACCTCCTTATTAGGGGTGTTTGATATGTTCTAGGCAAAAAAGAAACAAAACGAAAACTTTATTTTTTTCCTTAAATCCCATATCTATTAATCTTTAGACTATTTAACGATTAATATAACTTCGTTAAATATTTACTTTAACTATTTAACGTTCGTTAAGCTTATCACATAAATATATTACGTTTAATATTTATTATTAATTGTTTTACGTGTTAACCGCGTGTGGCTTCCTATGTAGGCTCGCTAAAATTTGCAGGACATATATTTAATTTACGTGTGTACATAAAATTCCAAACAACTTTTGTGTGGCATAAATCTGCCACCCATGTAGCCTATTGAATGCTTGATGGATAAGTAAGTTCATCACATATTCTTGCTTTTACCTAACTTTTGATGTGCTTTTTGTGCCTGAATGTGATGAAGTGGTGTTGACATTGGGGTTGTCCTTGTTCAAGAAAAGCAACCAATAGCGTATTTTAGTGAGAAACTCAATGGATCCAAGCTCAACTATAGCACGTATGACAAGGAGTTTTATGCCATGGTGCGGGAAATCGATCATTGGTCTCATTACTTTATACCAAGGTTGTTTGTTCTATTTTTTGATCATGAAGCTCTAAAATACATTAACGACCAACATAAACTCAACCCAATGAAAGAAGATAGAAAACCCCGTAGGTTTTGGTATATATGACTATCACTATTTATAGATACAAAATAATAATAGTTGAGCCCAATGACAACTAGACTACAACTAAAAATAATGAATGTACAAATAATGATTATCCAATCATCTTACTCATGATTATCTAATCTTCCTAAAATACATGTTGACTAATAAATCATCCAAAAATATATCAACTAATATTGGAAGGTAGCCAATCAAATAATCCACCATCTCCCCCGCAGTTGGAGTGGGAGGTCTTCGAACAATCCAAGTGGAGTTAAACTTTGCAAGAGGCGATAAATCATCTATCTTTCGAGAAACTTGATTTATTGATTTTGTTGTAATCTTGTACTTGCGTAGCAAGCTGTAACACCTAAAACTTCATCTTTTTTTTTCTTTTTTTAAGAAGGAAAGCAAAAAAACTTGTGATTAGAATGACTTTAAAAAACAAATAAAACCAGAAGAGATTTGATTTGCTTAAGAAGGCTTGAGAAAAATTGATTTTCTTTTATTTGTTGTTGTTGTTGAGATTTTTTAGATGAAAAGAGAAAAAAAATGAAAGAGATTGGAAAAGAACGCAAGAAATAAGATGGAAACAAAAGAGGATACCTTTGAAAAGAACGCAAGAAAGAGATGGAAACAAAAGAGGATACCTTTAGAGGAATTAGTTAGTGGAGCAGGCATGTTAAGATCCTCAAATTAAATATTGACATAATAATAACAAATACTAATAAACATATTGGTATATGTTTGAGCAATCATCAGTAGCATTAGAGATAGATATTAGTACGTGAGGATTAAAAAAAAACAGATAAAAGGAGTGATTTTTTTGGTATTTAGTTAGCGGCTTATGGTTGGCGACAATTGGTTTTGAAAATTGAGTTTGTTAACCACGGAGGTGATGTTATATTAGCCTCTCCTATATTTATAGATACATATATATAGGCGTGAGCCTATGGTCAACTAGAATACAACTAAGAATAATGAATGTACAGATAATGATTATCCAATCATCTTACTCATGATTATCTAATCATCCTAAAATACATGTTGACTAACAAATCATCCAAAAATATATTAACTAATATTAAAAGGTAGCCAATCAAATAATCTCTATCTTAATACCCAAGGACATGCCAGTGGTGGAATTTCTTCAAATGTACCCTTTTGTGTCTAAACACAAGGCTGGTTCCTCAAATGTGGTGGCGGACGCTCTTTCCAGAAGGCACTCTATGTTGTCTATCTTGGAAGCTAGGGTCCTTGGGTTCTCTTTTATCAAAGAGTTATATGAATCTGATCCAGATTTTGGTCCTCTTTTATGTTCATCTCCAAATATGTCTAAAGGCCCTTATGTTGTTCAAGATGGGTTCCTCTTTAAAAATGGCAGATCATGCATTCCTAAAGGATCAATTCAAGACTTGTTGATAAGAGAAGCTCACAGTGGTGGATTGGCAGGTCACTTTTTTAATACTAAGACACTAGAGATTCTAAATGCACACTTTTATTGGCCTTGTATGATAAAAGATGTTCAAGCTCTTATTACTCGTTGTTCAACGTGCCATCAAGTTAAGTCTACATTTCATAAAGGTTTATACATTCCTCCTCCTACACCAAATCAGCCTTGGGAAAACTTAAGTATCGATTTCATTGTAGCATTACCAAGAACTCAAAGGGGAAAGGATTCTATCATGGTTGTCGTTGATCGTTTCTCAAAGATGGCACATTTCATACCATTCACCAAAACGAGTGATGAATCTATTGCAGCAGCCCTATTTTTCATAGAGATAGTTCGTCTTTATGGGATCCTTAAATCCATTGTTTCGGATAGAGACGCTAAATTCTTGAGCTACTTTTGGAAGTCATTATGGAAGCTCTTGGGCACTAAGCTCCTATTCAACACTTCCTAAGTTCCACTATGATGGGAAACAGAAGTGACTAATAGGACGACTTGAATGCTACTAAGAACTTTGGTTAAGAAGACTATGAAAGATTGGGATCTCAAGCTTTCTCATGCTAAATTTGCTTTCAACCAGGATCCTAATTACTCAACGGGTAAAACTCTATTTAAAATATGTTATGGTGTTAACCCTCTAACTCAAATTGATCTTATTCCTCTTTTCAATATTGACGCTAAGGGCAAGCTTTGAGCTGAAACTAAGACAAAGAGATCAAAATGTACATGAACAAGTAAAAGGCCAGAATTGAAAAGGAAAACTAACATGTACAGGCTCAGGACAACAAGAACCGCAAGGCAGCCCCACTTTTTCTATGGGTGTTATTAGGTTGATTTCATTTATGGAATTGAGAATATTTTCCCTTCAAAAGAAGAACAAGCTGATGCCAAGAGTCGAGGGTCCTTTCAAAATGTTGGAACGCTTTGGTTATAGTGCTTACAAAGTAGAACTTCTGGGAGATGTCTCCATTTCTATTATGTTTAATGTTGGAGATCTAACGCCTTACTTAGAAGATGATTACCTTAAAGACTTGAGGTCAAGTCCCAATTTAGAGGGGGAGGATGATGCGGGTGTATCCGAGGTTAGTGTGTTGCCTAATGAACCTCACAAATCACTTATGGACTCAAATGAAGCTATGGTTATCTTACCTGCCATGTCACATTTTGAAGGAGTATTGGTGATCCTAATTTCAGCCTAGGATGCGTCATACTTGAAAGGTTGGCTTAGGGCCTTATTATCTTTATTTGCTTTCAGTAAGCTGATCATTTGTTTTTGCAATTGTCGGGAATCAGATCATACTGGACAATGGGTTTTAGAGGTACGGAGTGTACACCATAAACGTACACTGATTTACCCTGACTCTTTTTAGTGGTTAGATTTTAATATGGGTGGTTATATATATTTGTAGTGGCAAGGTTTGACTACTTTTAAATGTTTTGTAACAACCTTTTGCTATTTATGTAGAAGATTTGTACTGATTAATTACCTTATATTAATTTGGTCATGAACCACTATCCTAATAATTATGGAGGTAATTTGGAATGTGCTTAATTAGCCATTAATATCTCATTAATTTCATGAATAGGTTTTGAGTAAATCCCTATAAATAGGGATCACAATTGCATGGAAAAACATACAGAAAACATAAATACATAGAAACGCAGGGTTCTTGATTTGTGCCTAGAACAAGAACAAACACTTGGTTTTATCCCAAGGAGGTATTCGTGATACCCAGGCATAGGGGTTGAATATTCTTTCTTGGAAAGTGATAACTCGGACTTCAAGTGATTTCGTTAACCATCATGGTAATTAGTTTGGCTAACCATCATATTGGATTGTCTTTCTCCCTGATCTGGGCTCTTACAACCAAAACAATCAAAGAAGATTATTTTGTGATAATGAATGGCTGCTGCTGCTATGAAATACATGGCTTCAAACTTTTCCAAGTTGGAAAGTTTGAAGGGGTGGACTTTCAAATATGACAGAAGAAGATGCACTTCATGCTTTCCTGCATGAGTGTGGTGTATGTGCTGACTACTCCTATGCCTGAAGATGGTGGTGATGATGCAACAATGGAACAAATCAGGAAGAGGGCCAAGTGGGACAATGATGACTATGTCTGCAGAGGTTTAATCCTCAATGGTAAGTCTGATTCCTTGTTTATTGTTTACCATAATGTTGAATCTTCCAATGAAATATGGTTGTCCCTTAGAGCAAATTTTTGGCTGAGGAGAATCGAGTAGATGTTTCTTTGTTAGTAATTTCATAAATTACAAAATGACTGATTCAAGATCAGTCTTGGAACAATACAATGAACTTCTTAGTATACTTGGAAGATTTACATAACATAAAATGAACATGGATGAGGCTATTCAAGTCTCTTGTATCATTGATAAACTCCCTCCTTCTTGGAAGTTTTCAAGCAACCTTGAAAATAAGAAAGAGGAGTAAACACTTGTTGAGGGTAGGGCAGTAATCTGGTATTGAGGAGTCCTCAGGAGCAGGATAGTGACAGCAAAAGGCACCAAATGTTTGCTGGTCCTTCTTGTTGTCTATATGGTAGGAGCATAACAATTCTCATGTACAATGACAACAAGGGTTAAAGTTTATGCATCATGTTAACACCAAAGCTGTCCTAGCAACAAGTATTAAAGTGACTTGTTGGAAGTGTGGGAAACCTGGACACTTAAAAAGGATTGCAAAAGTGGAAAATTGGCAACAAAGCCAATGGTTCAAGCATAAATTGTTCAGTGGATGGTTCTACCAACTCACTAAAAGGTCATAATATGTTTAATAAATCTTTCCAGGTTTATTATGTTACATATGTATCTGAATCTTATTTTGTGCAGGATGGTGATGTTGTGTGGTGGGTTGACTCAGGAGCAACTGTTCATATGTGTAAAGATAGATGCTGGTTCAAGACATATAAGTCGACTGCAATGATGGATTAGTTCTTCACTTAGGAAAGAGTCAACAAGCCGTGATGCATGGACGTGGTTGTGTAGATCTTAGGATTAGTTTTGGAAAGATTATTTTGTTGTTTAATGTTTTACATGTTCCTAATATAAGGAAGAATTTGGTTTATAGTAGTGTTTTTGAATAATTGTGGTTATAAACAAGTGATTGAATCTAATAAATTTGTTTTATCTAAACATGGTGTGTTTATTGGTTTTGGTTATTTAAGTAATCATATGTTCAGGCTTAATATTGGTTCAGCCTTTATGTCAACCTCTAAACTAAACGATTCAATCTTATGGCATGCTAGACTGGGCCATGTTCACTTTAAAAGGATGAAAGATATGTTAAAAGATGGGTTAATCCCAGCTTTTGACATGGACACTAAAAAGTGTAAGACTGCATTGTGACCAAATAAATAAGTAACCATTTCAAAATGTGTAAACGTTGTGAAACTGAAGTTTTAGAGCTGATCCACAGTGATCTGTGTGATTTACATGCTACTCCCTCTTTAGGTAATAAGAAATACTTTGTGACATTTATAGATGATGCTTCAAGGTTTTGTTATGTTTATTTATTACATTCAAAGGATGAAGCATTAGATAAATTCAAAGTATTTAAAACTGAAGTTGAATTACAACAAGGGTCCCAAATCAAAAGATTTTGGACTGATAGGGTAGGTGAGTACATGGATACTCTGTATTTTCAGTCTGTTGGTATTATCCATGAAACGACCGCCCCTTATACTCCACAACAAAATGGTATGTCTGAAAGGAAAAATAGAGTCACTAATAGATTAGTTAAGTCCATGTGGGTTCCTATCAGGACTGAGTCAAGGGTTATTAAGATTTTCATGTGAAGCTATTGTTTAATAGCTTGCTATTTATTAAATAGGATTCCTAATAAAAGGAACATGATTACCCCTTATGAATTTTGGACAAAAAGGAAACCAAACCTGAACTACCTTAGGGTTTAAGGTTGTTGGGTAGTTGTAAGACTCCCTGATCCAAAGCTGAAAACTTTGGGTGAAAGAGGCATTAAATGCATCTTTGTTGGATATGCTAAGCATTCCAAGGCTTTTAGGTTCTATGTCATTGAGCCTAATGATTCAGTTTTAATTAACTCTATAATTGAATCAAGGGATGTTATCTTTGATGAGAATAGATTCTCATCAGTCCCTAGACCAAGTCTCAGGATTCCTAATGGAACTGAAGACATTGGTGGTTCAGTGGTCCCTGAAGAGGTCACTGAAGAGGTTGTTCAGCAACCTGAACCTGAGCTTAGAAAAAGCAAAAGGAATAGGACTCCAAAGGATTTTGGACCTGAATTTCAATTATACTTAATTGAAGGAACAAGGGATGAGGTCTCTGACCAACACTCCTATTGCTTTAATGTTGAGGATGACCCCAAAACATTTGATGAAGCAATGAAGTCTCAGGATGTTGCTTTCTGGAAAGAAGCAATTAATGATGAGATGGACTCCATCATGGGCAACAACACTTAGGTGTTGGCTGATCTACCTCTAGGTTGCAAACCTCTTGGTTGTAAATGGATCTTTAAAAAAAACTAAAGGTAGATGGAACTATTGAAAAGTTTAAGGCAAGGCTGGTCATTCAGGGCTTTAAACAAAAGTCATGAATAGACTACTTTGATACTTATGCTCCAGTGGCACGTATCAGTACCATAAGACTGTTGATTGCTATAGCATCAATTCACAATCTGATTATTCATCAGATGGATGTGAAGACAGCTTTCTTGAATGGTGACTTGGATGGGGAGGTATATATGAACCAACCTTAGGGCTTCATCATGCATGGCAATGAAAACAAGGTGTCTAAACTGATAAAGTCTTTATATGGACTGAAGCATGCACCTAAGCAATGACATCAAAAGTTTGATGAAGTAGTTTTGTCTAATGACTATTTACTTAACCAAGCTGATAAATGTGTATATAGCAAATTTGATGAAACTGGTAAAGGAGTCATCATTTGCCTATATGTTGATGACATGCTGATCTTTGGCACTGACCAAGTTTAGGTTGACCTGACAAAGGAATTTTTGTCATCAAGGTTCTCTATGAAGGACATGGGGGAGGCTGATGTTATCCTTGGTATAAGGATTAAACATAAAAGTAATGGAATAGTAATTTCTCAGTCTCATTATATTGAGAAGGTACTGAAGAAATTTAATTACTTTGATTGCACTCTAGTTAGTACTCCTATGGATACAAGTGAGAAGCTGATGCCCAATAATGGTTAGGTTGTATCTCAACTTGAGTATTCTAGGGTGATTGGCTACTTAATGTATGTCATGACTTATACAAGGTTTGACATTGCATTCGCTATAGGTAAACTATGCAGGTATACTAGTAATTCTAGCACTCAGCACTGGCAACCAATTTAGTGGGTACTGAAATACTTAAAGAAAACCATCGACTATAGATTGACATATAATGGTTATCCTTTAGTGTTGGAAGGTTACACTAATGCAAGCTGGATTAACAACACTGAAGATAATTCGTCTACAAGTGGCTGGGTATTTCTTAGGCTTCCAAGAAGCAAACTTGCATTACTGGTTCAATAATGAAATTTGAATTTGTGGCTTTAGCAGCTACTGGTAAGGAAGCTGAATGGTTGAAAAACTTGCTCCTTGAGATTCTATTATGGTCCAAACCTATAACACGTATTTCTATCCGTTGTGATAGTGCTGTTACATTGGAAAAGGCTTATAGCCAGATCTATAATAAGAAGTCTAGACACTTAGGTGTCAGGCATAGCATGATTCGTCTATCTGATGAAACTCAGCATTCTCCTCTGTTCTTTCCAAACAAGCAACCAATATAGTGTTGATCAACAAACTTCAAATCCGCCATAGATGATTAATTGAGGATTAATTGTTGGAGTCGATGATTAATTGAATTTGGGTTTGAAATTGAAAGAGTATTAATGAATATTGGGTGATCGTATGTGCTTCAATAGGTAAAAAAGGAAACCTATAAGCGAAGTTATCCTTTTATAGACCCAAAATTCCCTCAACAGTTGTAACTCTAACGAACTTCAACGGTAACCCAACAGTACTAACTTTGGCTCAGCAGCACTAACTTTTGCCTAGCAGTACTAACTTTTGCCTAGCAGCACCAAATCCTGCCTAACAACATTAACTTTAAAACTATCAGTTTTAACTCCAAATTCATCACTAATATCATCTTCAAACCTCATCAATCATAACTCTAACAAAAACATCTTCAGAGATTAAGTAATCCAATGCTAGCAACCAAAAAGTTAAATCTGCTAATATCAAAAGCCTTTATGAGAAGATCTGCAACATTTTGGTCTGTGTGAATCTTGATCACCTGAATCAACTTCTTCTCATAAGAATCTCTGATGAAATGGTGCCTTATCTCTATATGCTTCATTTTCGAGTGAAACACTAGATTCTTCACAATACAAATGGTGCTTTCATTATCAATGTAAATATTGGTGTTCATTAAAGTAAACCCATAATCAAGCATTTGATTTTGGATCCATAACACCTGTCTACAACAATTAGCAGCAGCAACATACTCTGCTTCAGTGGTAGATTTGGCAACTATAGTCTGTATTAGCCCTAAAACATGGTGACTAATCCGGAATTATATTTATCATTTATAGTCGGGTCGGGTTAGTTTAGCCAGTCTATGTCGGGACTATAAATACCCCCTCCATACTTCCATGGAGGGGTAGAAGTTCACATTTGTAAAAGTGTGAGTGTGTGTGTTTTTCTCTTTTCTCTCAAGCACACACACAACTTCTCATATCTTCCTTTTTCTCTAATAAATGGCTACACATCTCTTTCATTTCACCATGCCTTCGGATCCGTTGTTCTAAGGGTAATATGTACATCTAGGACTAAATTGACTTTGATGTTACCATGTCAACTTCCAGGGGGAAGTAGTGTATACTACTTCATTTAGAATGTTTTATGAAGTATTCTGCAAATGTAAGAAGAACAGTTGCTGATTTCTCGCATGCACCTCCCGAACGAGTATTCACCAAGCCCTAATGACAAGAAGCAGTGGTCGTTGGTGTGGTTTGACTTCTACAAAATTCTGCTATGCACTTTGATGACAAGTAGAAGATTGTTCAAGCTACATCAATGTTTCAAAATCTGCTCAAGATAGGGATGTTGGTTTGGGGGGAAGCTGATTCAGAAACTTTGACAAAAAGAAGTCTATGAAGAAAGTTTTTCAAGACATGCTGCATGGATTGGGGGAAGTTAATCCAACTCATGCATACTACAATGGTTCCTGTACAAGTAAAGACACAGAAAATCTAAGCTGGAGTACAAGTTTCAAGACAAGGAGTACTCAGAAGACATCTTTAGCTTTGGAAGACTTTATTTGTGTTGTATTTGTGCCTGATAGGAACATTGTAAGTAATTCCGTATGTCCACATATTGGGGGAAGATTGTTAGCCCTAAAATATGGTGACTAATCTAGAATTACATTTATCATTTATAGTCGGGTCGGGTTAGTTTAGCCAGTCGATGTCGAGACTATAAATACCCCCTCCATACTTCCATAGAGGGGTAGATGTTCACATTTGTAAAAGTGTGAGTGTATGTGTTTTTCTTTTTTCTCTCAAGCACACATACAACTTCTCATATCTTCCTTTTTCTCTAATAAATGGCTACACATCTCTTTCATTCACCATGCCTTCGGATCCGCTATTCTAAGGGTGAATCTTGTTATAACAGTCTGCTTTTTACATTGCCATGAAATCAACCTTTTGCTAAGAAATTGACAACCTTCTGTTGTGGATTTCCTGTCAAGGCTAGCTCCAACATAATCACTATCAGAAAAAGCTTCCAAGTCAAGTGGTGAATCCCTAGGATACCAAAGGCCCAATTTAGGTTGACCTTTCAGGTATCTAAAGATCCTCTTCACAGCATGAAGATGTGAGACTTTAGGAGTAACTTTGAACCTTGCACAAGCACAAAACAAACCCCATACCCCCAAAAACAAATGTTTAAAAAAAAAAAAAATGGGGTTCCATGGCCTAGAAGCTGTCAATACATCAATGAATCCAATCATTGATTTGTATAGGAGTGAACATCCACATCCTCCAGCTTCTTCATCTTTGAGCAATGCCTTGTTAGTCTCTATTGGAGTGCTTGCTGTCTTCATTGTGACAAAATTAAACTTCTTCAATATATCAGCCACATACTTGTCTTGGCTGATGAAGATTCCATCATCTCTCTGCATGACTTGCAACCTTAAAAAGAAAGTGAGCTCCCCTATAGAACTCATCTGGAACTTCTTGTGCATCAAACTTTCAAACTCAACACATAAAGACTTCTTTGTAGACCCAAAGATGATGTCATCTACATACACCTGTACTAACAGGATATCACCTTTGTCTTTCTTGATAAACAAAGTCTTATCAATGATCCCTCTTCTAAATCCATTTTCTAATAAGTAGGTAGACAAGGTCTCATACCAGGCTCTAGGAGCTTGATGTAGACCATATAAAGCTTTTTCTACCTTATAAACTTTATCAGGGAACTATGGATCTTCAAAACCAGGAGGTTGGCACACATACACCTCCTCTTCAATAGTACCATATAAAAAGGCACTCTTCACATCCATCTGGTACACAATAAACCCCATAAATGATGCATAGGCCAAAAATAACCTGATTGCTTCTATCCTAGCAACAGGAGCAAAAACCTCATCATAATCAATTCCTTCTTCTTGGGTGTAACCTTGTGCAACCAGTCTTGCCTTGTTTCTTACTACTATTCCTCTCTTATCTTTCTTGTTTCTATACACCCACTTAGTTCCAATAGCCCTCTTGCCTTTAGGAAGATCCACCAGAGTCCAAACCTTTTGAAGTTTAAATTGCAAAAGCTCCTCTTGCATTGCTTCTATCCAGCTTGGATCTATCAAAGCTTGGATCACCTTTTTGGGTTCAATTTGAGAGAGAAAACAGGCAAATAAGTAGTTTTGATAATCTTTGTGATTTGTTCTCCTCTGCTTGTTAATGTAACTGACCATAACATGTTCTTCAGACATCTTGATCATCCTCCTTGTTTGAGTAGCTGAATTTATGTCTCCAATGATCTAGTCTTTAGGATGATCCTTGTAAATTATGGTTGTGGGAATAGGACTAACATTCATGGTAGTTTCTAAGTTGTTAAGGTCAGCCTCTGCACCTACATCTTCATCATCATATGCACCACTAAAGATACCAGTATCCTCCAAATCAGGTATGAGAGGATCAGTAGGAAGATCATCAGCATTAGTAAAATTTTGCCCAACAGTACTAACAGATGGACTAACAGTACTATCTCTATTAGTGCTGTTAGCATAACCTTCCTTCTGTTGAACAAGCAAATTATCTAATTCAGCTCTAAAATCTTGCACATTCTGGTCATTTTCTTTATTTGAAGCTCCTCCTTCTTTCTCTTGACCATTTCTTTCACCCTCATTTGCTGGTTCTTCATTAGTCTTTTTACCAGTATCATCAGCAACTGCATCCTTTGAGCTCTGTGGACTATCATAAAGTAATGGTAGCAGAATATATTGTTGAGTAGGTACTGCATCAACATTATCCTTGATACCTGCATTCTTATTAGTTTGATTCCCTGCAGTAACTGGCTCATAATTCATAGAGTTTGTTAGTAAATCAATATCAAAGAGCCAATCTGGTCCACTCCCTGCAACATTGGGTTTGTTTTCAAGAAAGTTTATGTGTAGATTCTCCTCTACTTTCCTAGTTCTAGTGTTAAATACCCTAAAAGCTTTGCTATTTATAGAGTATCCAACAAAGAACCCCTCATCAGCCTTCCCATAAAATTTGCCTAGGGGATCTAAGGTATTAAGAATAGTCACAGGACACCCAAAAGGTCTCATAAAACTTATACTAGGTGGTCTACCATGTAATAGTTCATAAGGTGTCTTGTTGTAAGGCTTGGTCACTAAAACCTTATTTTGAACATAACAAGCAGTACTAACTGCTTCAGCCCAAAATGTAGTAGGTAATAATAAATCTGCTAGCATAGTCCTAGCTGCCTCTATTAGTGTCCTATTCTTTCTTTTAGCAACTCCATTTTGTTGTGGAGTTCTGGCAACACTAAACTCCCTCTTAATCCCTTTCATCCCACAGAACTGATTCATGTCATTATTTTTAAACTCAGTTCCATTGTCACATCTGATAATTTTAACCTTATGATTTATTTGGTTTTCTATGCCAGTAATAAAAGTTTTAAGGATCCCACTAGTCTCATCCTTAGTGGCCAAAAAGAAAACCCAACTAAACCTACTATAGTCATCAGTGACAACAAGGCAATATGTCTTGTGATTAATACTCCTTACAGATGTTGGGCCAAATAAGTCCATATGTAACATTTGTAAGGGTTGGCTGATAGAGCTCACAAGCTTGGTCTTACAAGAGGCTTTGTGTTGCTTTCCCTTCTGACAAGCAATACAAGTATGGTCGATTTTCAAAAGCTTCGAAAGGTAATCCTCTAACAAGGTTTCCCCTCATAAGTTTATTCATAGTTTTAAAGTTTATATGACCAAGCCTCCTATGCCATAAATTAGACTCATATATTGTAGCCTTTGCAAATAAACAAGTCAAACCTTCTAAAGGAACAATATTCTTTAGATCAAAACTGTACATGTTAGTATTTGTACTGGGACCTTTTAAGCAAAGACGATGACTTTCATCAAGTAGCTTAAATCTGATATAGAACAAACCATTCAGTCTCATGAAAAGAACACGTTTTATACTGTCACACATTTTGTAGACAGAGAAAAGATTAAACTTAAGTTCCTTTACAAAGTATACATCTTCAAAGTCTAATTTCCCATTCCTAATTTTACATTTTCCAGTAATTTTACCTCCTTTAGGACTTCCTCCAAATGCAACAAATCCACCATCAATCTCTTGATTAATCAAAAATAAATGACTTGTCTTTTCCAATACATATCTAAGAGCAACCACTTTCTCAAAAATCCTTGAACTGTAAAGTTTCTTGTGAATGGATTACCCTGCACTCAAAATAAGAGAATTAGTTTCTCTTGGGGACCCAAGCCATTACTGACTTGAGTCCTCTTGTAGATCAACATAGTCAAATCTTTTAAGCATGTATGATCCACTGTCTTTGGAGGTATGGTCAATAACATTTCCTGTTGGTCTCCAAATCCAGCATGCTGAGGACTTAACAACATTTTCCCCATTTCCCACAGCAGCACTAACTACTGCTTTTGGCCCAGTAGTAGTTACATTGTTAACCCTAGCAGTTTTAACTTTTTCATTAAGATTATAGGTTTTAGCTGCTGATTTTTGGTTAAAAGCCCTTTTTACTGGTGAATGTGCTTTAAAATAAGAATATGTTGTGGGTAATGCATCATTCACTTTTGGTTTAGGGGCAGCAGTATTAACAGGCCTGGCAGTACTAATTGATGTTGCTGCTCTTGGAGAGCTTTGCTTAGCAGTATTAACTGGTACTTGTCCTGACTTTGTTACAACTGCTGTTGGAACAAAATTCCTTTTAGGATGTGGGTGAGTAAATTTATTTTGGTGGTTCACCCTCTGAGCATTGTTCCATACTGGTCTAATTTCCCTTTGACCAGTAACCCTTCCCTTATTATTCAACACAGGTTTTTCTACCATTTTATTGTCATGAAAATCACAGTCTTTGATTAAATGATTAAAACTCCCACAAACAAAACAAGCTTTCTTTATAGACTCAAAACCATTTCCTAGTTTCTGAGTCATCATACCATTCCAGTTTCTTCTATTACCCCTAGGACTTTGACTTTTCCTGGGATACTCTACTTGCTTATGTGTGTTTTCCTTATTAACAGATTTCACATTCTCATCAGATTTGACAAAATTGATTTTAGTAAACTTTGGTTTTGTCTGATCAGATTTAGGTCTAAACACACTATCATTATCACTATCAGTGTCCCAATCTTCAATGATAGGAGCACTAGGCCTAACAGTTTTAGGTTTTTCCAAATTATCCTTACTAGTTTTTGATGTAATAGTTTCACTCACTTTAGTCTTATAGACAGAATCATCTAACCCAGCAAAGGATAAGTCAGGTCTTGAGGGCATGTAGTTCCTAGTGTAGGGAGGGGGAACTGCATGAAACCCTTCAACTGTTTTGAATCTATCATTTACTGGACTATCATCAACATCACTTTCTCTACTATTAAACACACTATGAACCACTTCACTTTCATTCATTTGACTATCATACCAAGACCAACTTTGTCTTTAGCACTTATTTGACTATTTATCAGTTTAGTTAGATTCTTTGATGATTCTTCAAATTTTTCTAGTTTAAGTTTTAAATCATCTTTCTCTTTTAAAGCTTCTTCTAACTGATTTTTAAGGTCTTTGATAGAAATATCTTTCACTTAGACATCATACTTTAAAAATAGCCCCAAAAATTTCTTCTTCATAAACAGCTTCATTCTTTTCATGAACAACTATCCTAGCTTCTAATGATTCTAATCCCATTTGATAACCTATAATTCTAGATTAGATTTTTTAAGAGCTTCACGCTATTGATCATACTGTTTTTGAAGAGTTTCATATGATTTTAAGCAATCTTTAGAGCAAGAATGTACCTCAGAGTCTGAACTTGATGAACTTGATAAACCTTGGGATGTATAAGCCATTAGAGCAAAGTTTGTGATGCCTTCTTCAGCCTGAAAGCTCCAATCATAACCACCTAATCCCCATCCTTGAATGAACAGTACCAAGACATTATTGTTAGGAGTATTCCACTGGGTACAACCCATCATGAAGCATCTCCGATTTCTATTCCCTCTATCCTTGGTCCCTGCATTCTCTAGCAAAGTGACCTCTTCTGTGGCAGTTGTAACATTCAACCTTTGTCTTATCAAAGCCAACAGTTTTTTTGCCATTGAAATTCAGATTCCTTCCTGTCTTCTTTAAGAATCTTTTCACCCTCATGGTAAGCATGGCGACCTGCCATTTGAGATCCATCTCTTTAAGATCATCAGTATCAATTTGCTCCAGATCTTTATTGTCCAATTGTGGACTATTAGATTGATTAGAAAAGAAAGAAAACATGAAATCATCAGCATAAGTTAAGGAAGAAGATTGTCCCTGTGAACTAGCAGTAGAAACTTCATAAGCAGTATTAACTGCTTCATTAGTACTGCTAGTGTTTTCTGAAGATACAAAAGCCACATTCTGAGAGTTTGAGCTTGAGCTTGATTGGACTTTAATCTCAGATTCATACACCTTCAGATTATTATACAAATCATCCATGCTTAATGTGTCTAGATCAGATTTGTTTCTCATGATTAAAGCAATATTGTTCCAAGCTGATGGTAGACTTCTCAGCAACTTCAGATTTGCATCTTCTTAAGAGATAACTTCACTATGAATTTCCAATTGACTGATGAGTTTTTGAAACCTATCATAGGTTTTATTTAGTCATTCAGATCTTGATGCAGCAAAACTCTCATATTACTGCTTCAGAATGGTTTTCTGCATTTTCATATGATTCTTTGTTGCCTCCAAACCTGACCTTGATTGCTTCCCATAAGGTCTTTGCATCCTTGATTCCATGAAACTTTAATAGGTGCTCATCAGGAATGGCCAACAACAGAGTGCTTTTTGCTTTCAATTCATTCTTTCTTGCTAGCTTTTGTTTAGCAGTTTTAGGAGGAATGGGACCTTCAGTACCAGCACTAGCTGATGCAATAGCAGGTGCATCACCATTCACAATAACCTCCCAAAGAGCATAATCAGTGTGAGTAAGATATTGTTCTATTCTCATGCTCCAGAGATAATAGTCTCATGTTTTAAGCATAAGAAGTTTTAGTGCATACACTGTTTGGGTAGTTTCTAATTGTGACTCCATCTTTTCTTTGACTAACAGATCTTGTGCAGATCTAGTGTTCTTCTTATTTAAAGTTTCTCAACAAGCTCTGATACCACTTGTTGATCCCTTTTAAACAGATCTTACTTAGCTTGTTAAAGCTTAGTTATGTTGGATAGATCCAAGACAACTATAATAGAAACTAAGATTATGAATACTACAAACTATGTGGAATCTAGCTCGTAATACTAAGAAGAACAACGAAATAGTAAAAACAAGATCTTGCTAAACTTTAAATATATTAAACATAATCAAAGTTACAGAATAACCTTGAAACTATGAATACTAACTATATTTGCTATGAAAACTATATAAAACTTGATATCTAGATCGATGTCGTAGGGTTCCTTTTATACACCAAGGAAACCCTAATGGGCTTATAAAACGCGTTACGTGATCATGCATATCTATTCCTAATATATCTCATGCATATCACATAAGCAGTACTAACTATTCTAACTAACATTATTAGCTATTATAACTAACAGTACTAATAAACTAATAGTACTAACATTTTGTACTAGCAGTACTAACTATAACACCAGCAGTACTAACTTAGCTTGGCAGCACTAAGTCTTCTCTTGGCAGTACTAAGTTGAACCAGCAGTAGAAAATTGTAGAAGCCCTTAATTCCCAACAATCATCGCCTTTGGGTGCTAAAAGCACATAACGGGAAATCTCAAGCTTCTAAGTAATTTTGTGGAGAAATTTATAGGTATGGTGAAGTTTGAAAATGATCAAATTGCACCGATTCTTGGTTATGGAGATCTGGTTTAAGGAAATATCACTATCAAGAGGGTTTATTACGTCGAAGGGCTGAATCATAGTTTATTCTCCGTTGGCCAATTTGTGATGAGGATTTAGAAGTTGCTTTTCGGAAGTCTACATGTTATGTTCTTGATTTGAAAGGAAATGATCTTCCCACAGGTTCTCGTGGATTAGATCTTTTCTCAATCACTCTTCAAGATACAACTTCTCCTAATCCTATTTGCTTAATGGCTAAAGCTAAATCGTCTCAAGCTTGGTTATGGCATCGTTGTCTTTCTCACTTGAACTTCGATTCCATCAACTTGCTGTCATAGAATGATATTGTAATTGGTCTTCCAAAGTTAAAATTCGTCAAAGATCATCCTTGTTCTTCTTGTGAGTTAGGTAAAGCTAAACAAAAGTCTTTTTACACAAAGACTACCCTGAGCTCCAAAAGACGATTACAACTTCTATACATGGACTTATGTGGTCCTATGCGGGTAGAAAGTATTAATGGAAAGAAATATGTTCTCGTAATTGTTGATGACTACTCCAGATATACTTGGACTCACTTCTTGAGGTCCAAAGACGAAACACCAGAAGTTCTCATTGATTTCCTCAAACTTGTTCAAAGAGGACTGCATGCTCAAGTAAGAACAGTTCAAACTGACAAAGGCACAAAATTCTTGAATAAAACTCTTCATGCATACTTTGCTCAAGAAGGGATTGAACACCAAACGTTAGTTGCTCGAACACCTAAACAGAACGGTGTTGTCAAAAGATGGAATCGTACTCTTATTGAGGCTGCTCGTACAATGCTAAGCGCCACTAAAGTTCCTCTGTACTTTTGGGCTGAAGCAATTGCAACCACATGTTTTACTCAAAATTGTTCACTTGTAATTCCTCGACATGAGAAAACTCCTTACCACATCATCAATGACCGAAAACCGTCTGTTAAGTTCTTTCACATTTTTGTCTCTCTTTGCTACATCGTCAGAGATGGAGAAAATCTTAACAAGATGAAAGAAAAAGGTGATACATGTATTTTTGTAGGGTATTCTACTCAGTCAAGAGCTTATCGGGTATATAACAAGAGAACAAGAGTGATAGTCGAAACCATTCATGTTAACTTTGATGAATTGCCTCAAATGGCGTCAGATCATGTCAGATCTAACCCTGTTCCACAATGTCCGACAACCGCACTTGAACATGACAGTTTAAGTCTCGGTCTCCAAAGTTAAAAAAATGTTCCTCAAGTAGCTGAGACAGCAACAACATCAAATGAGCTGGATTTGCTATTTAGTCCGATGTTCGATGAATTACTCAATGAAACTACTCCGGTTTTATCAAAGTCTTCTGATGTAACTACTGCTGATGTACCTAATCAACAAAACATAACTCCATCTACGTCAACAACCATTATTATAGATACACCTCCATTAAACATTTAAACAACACCTGAAACTACAAGTCAAGCACCAACTCAAGCACCAACTGTCACTGCCAATGAGAATATTATTCAAACATAAACCAATAAAGAACATGCAATACAATAATAAGGGGAGACATCTTCTCGATATGTTGACTCGTCAAACATGCATACATTTAAACAACATCTGAAACTACAAGTCAAGCACAAGTTGACGAAGACGAATTTATCAACATCTTTAGTACACCAATACAAGAATAAGGGGAGACATCTTCTTGATATGTTGACTCATCAAACATGCATACATTTTATCAATGACATTATTCATAACATCGTTGGACAAAAGATCAACCGCTAGAACAAGTCATTGGAAATTCTTCTCAATCAATTAGAACAAGACGTCAATTAGAGACAGATGGCGAGATGTGTATATTCGCACTCATCGTGAGTCAAACCGAACCGAAAAACATCAAAGAAGCCATGGCTGATTCTGCATGGATTGAAGCAATGCAGGAAGAACTTCACCAGTTTGATCGATTAGATGTATGGGATTTAGTCGACAGACCACTCTGCAAAAATGTCATTAACATGAAGTGGCTCTGGAAAAAAACGTGATGAGGAGAATACTATAATTCATAACAAAGCTCGTCTTGTAGCTAAGGGATACATCCAACACGAAGGAATCGACTTCGAAGAGTCATTTGCTCTAGTTGCTTGGTTGGAAGCAGTCAGGCTATTCGTTACGTATGTTGTACATACGTCATTTCCTATCTATCAGATGGACGTAAAGACAGTTGTTCTTAATGGTACTCTGAAGGAAGAAGTGTATGTAAATCAGCCAGATGGATTCGTAGACCCACATCCTCCTGACAAAGTCTACCGTCTAAAAAAGGCATTATATGGACTCAAACAGGCTCCAAGAGCGTGGTATGATGAACTCTTTAACTTCCTGGTCTCCAAAGGTTTTATTGATCCAACTCTGTTCATTACTAAAAAAGGGGAAGACATATTGCTTGTGTAAATTTATCTTGATGACATTATTTTTGGTTCTACGAACCCAAAACTTTCCAAAAAGTTTGAAAAATTAATGCACAACAAGTTTGAAATGTCTATGATGGGGGAGCTAAAATTCTTTTTAGGAATTCAGATCCACCAATCCCCACATGAAATCTTTATAAACCAAGCTAAGTATACTCAAGAGATACTTAAAAAGCATGGTATGACCTCATATGATAGTGTTGGTACTCCAATGGCTACTAAACTCCTAGATGCTGACTTGAGTGGAACTCCTGTTGACTAAACAAAATATTGTAGCATGGTCGGGGCACTCATGTACTTAACATCAAGTAGATCGGATATTATACATGCAACATGTTATTGTGCTCGTTATCAAGCGAGACCAACTAAAAAGCACCTTAGGGAGGTTAAACGGATCTTTTGGTACCTTAAGAATACCATTAACATGGGACTTTGGTATCCGAAGGACACCGGTTTTAAACTAACTGCTTTTTTAGATCTGGATCACGCGGCCTGTCTTAATTCACGTAAGATCACATCTGGTGGCATACAATTTCTAGGTGGTGATAAGCTAGTTAGCTGGTCGTCAAAGAAGCAAGACTGCACTTTAATGTCTTCAGCAAAAGCCGAGTATGTATTTTTATCTTTGTGTTGCGCTCAAGTTCTATGGTTGAGAACTCAGCTCACAGATTATGGCTTTCACTTTGACAAAATGCCTATGTATTGTGATTCAAAGGCAGCCATTGCCATCTCATGCAATCCAGTCCATCATTCCCGCATCAAGAACATTGATGTCATATATCACCTTCATAAAGGAACAGGTTGAAAAGGGTATTGTTGAATTATTCTTTATCGGAACTGAATACCAGTTAGCTGACCCGTTTACTAAAGCCTTACCTGAAGATAGGTTTAAGTATCTCATCAGACGACTCGGTATGAGATGTTTGACTCCAGAAGAACAGGAGGTTCTGGCAAACGAATTTGCTTGATCCATCAAACATCGAATTTGTAAATATTTTTATTTTTCTCTTTATTTTGATTTATAAATATTTTTGAAAAAGAAAATACAAAAATATAAAACCAACAAAAAGAAATAGAATAATATAAATTCTAGAAAAAAAATATAAAATCAAAAAAGTTTCAAAAATACCAAAAAGAATCCTCTCAACATGTCTCTTAGAATCGATAACATTTACATACCTAGAAATGTCGATTAACATTGACACGGGTGTGTAAATGAAGTTCGAGCAAGAGTTTAAACGTTTCATAATATGTCATTTCTAAATTTTCTTATTGACTTGTGTACATTTCAGTGCATAACTCGGTCCCGAATGTAATAGGGAAGTGTACGCTTCAGTGCACTTACTCTACAAATAGAAGAGAAGTATTCTATCATGGTTTACAATATAATTTGTGGTATCTTTACATAATTAGTGGTATTTGTTAAAATTGTGTGTTCAACACTCCCTTCCTTAATATATTTAACAATTGGTATAATTCTCAATGTTTATAAGTGGTATAATTGGTAAAATAATGCTCAACAATGTCATCTTAACAAGTGAATCAATTTTTGAGGGGGAGCTTTTTAAAACCAAAAGCCTTTAAATGTTTTGGGTACATCTCATAAATGTCAATTTTATGTATCCAAAAACATTTTGTGAAATTAAAATGTGGAAATTATAATATCAATTAATAATATACATTGTTCACTAAGGCAATCAGAAAATGTATTGGAGATGAAGAGAATAAGGACATTCCATAGATAGAATTAGAAGTCCTCAGGTATGATTGGAGATGAAGAGAATAAGAGAATAATTCCGACTAAGATTGAGCTAACACTAGAACAATCACAACAAGGTGTTAGTGATGACGTCTTGGTAAGCATTAAAGGGGTTGAAGAATGAAAAAGAAAAGTATGGATAAAGGGTGGAAACAAAGCAGCCCTCCACACAACTTAGGCAAAAATCGGGTCAATACATAATCTATCAAAATCACAAAGATGATTGTTGGTATTGAAGAAAGACATCATGGACTCAATGATGCAATGCACAACCCTTCCTAGCCATTCGAGTTTCTCTCAAAAGAAACTTGTCTCATTTGTCACAGAGATACACACGTTATCTATTGACATCTCACTCCGAGATTGTTGATATTGAAAAGGGGGAAGTCAACTCCAGCCTTCGAGTACTAAAACCAAAGTGCACAAATCGAGTCTAGAGCCAAGAGAGATCATCATTATAAATCTCATTAGGACACAATCCATGTATAACACTTGTTGTTCACCCTTAAACAACATTTGGTATCAAAGAGTCCTACGCATTATCCTTGAGATCTTGCTAGAAAATTCAGAGTGATACTCTTTAGTATTCATATGGACGAATGGAAATCCTTCCAGAATCAACCTCAAACAGCTCTATGGTAGGTAACTTGTAAGATTCTATATGAATCAAGCTTGTGATAACTGGATATCGATTTTGGTCCAGTAAATGAATTGACGACTTAATCATAAAGATAGTAACTAACTGATTCACTCTTACCGTGTTGTCTGTTTTGAGACGTTTTGATAATGAGAACAAGCAAGCATTGTGAATCTAATACATCTGTGTTAGAAGATCCTACGCTTTAAGCTGGAAACCCTGTCAAGGAGATTCTTTGAATCTACCTGATCACATGTATAGTATTTATACTCTAAAATGGGGAACCGGTGGTTATCGCAACCTAAAATCGACGAATGACAAAGACATTTCGTCCATATCTGTTTTTTATTACTAACATTCAAATGCAGGTACAAACGTCGATGTTGCAGCCCCATTCCAGCAAAGTCGAATTCATTACCACATGCTCATACTCAAGCTTTCAAAGTCAATCATTCCACATAAAGACTGTCATTACTGAACAAGAATGTAATCGGTCAGAAAGCTCAAGTTCATGTCAAATTTAGCAACTCTGATAATCACGAACTTCTTCATCATCAAAGATATTCAAAGTTAAACAAGGAATTTCTGGGAATTGTTAGCCTTATTCACATTCAATAGGGGAGATTGTTAGCCTTGATGAAGAAGAGGAGTTTACAAGCTTTCAAGAAAAGTATGAGTAAGTCAGTCAAGTGCACAAGTTGATCAAGAAAGTCAAATCAAGATGATTCAAGTCAAGGAGATGATGCAAGATGAAAGATCTCAAGAACTCAAAGTCAAAATATGAAGGATCAAGATCAAGATCACATAAACAACACCTAAAGAATGTTATTGGTCGTATTTATAATAATCCACATTTTCACATCTTGTTACGTTAACAAATATTGAACTATTTATTTTAAACTTTTTTGCAGTAACTTTTAATTTCCAACGTTTAGTTAAATCGCGTAAACTAAAAATTAACATTCAACGTAAACGGACACCAAACAAGTTAAAGTTTATGTCAAACAAGTGTTATATAATTATTATGAGTATAATTTATAACTGTTCATATTTTATTTTTATTGGTTACTTAAAACGCTTACGTTTCGCAATAAAAATACGTTTAGGCATACCCGGAACCACCTATACTTAAACAAATACCCACTTTTATACCCAATACATAAAAATTAATTCATTTCCTACCCACTAAACTACCATGGCCAGATATACACATGTAAATAACCAAACCAAATTCAAAAGTTCATTTCAAATAAACACATGCTTAATACCTTCCCACTAAAGTCTCATTCCTCCTCCTAAGGAGGAAAAGAGCAGTTGTACCATTTGTACCCTAAATCATCCTTGAACCTTGGTATTGTTAGTTGTTTAACATAATACAACTAGTATATAAGAGTGTACTAGCAAGACATAAACACATACACTTTCAACTAGCAAATAAATCAAACACTTTTCTCTCTTCCTTTGTCCAATAACCCATGGCTGATCTAGGGGTTTTAGGGTGTTTATAGTGTTGATTTTTCAAGTATTTAAGGCTCTTTAGTAGTAATAGCTAAGGTGTAGCAAAGTGGTTTGGAAGCTTGGGTATTATTTGTAAGGGTTTGATTCAAGAAAGTAAGCTAGGATTTCTTGATTGGGGTTTCTAATTTGGGTTTGTTAAGTAGGGTTTGATATTGTGTTCTTTATTCTCCTACACTTCTCTAAGGTTTACTTGAACTCTAATCCTTCCATTTATTCATTTACTTATTTTACATACAGGTTATTATGTTAATCACCACCTAGAATTGTTTTATGGATTTATGAAATATCAATGGATGTATATATAATTCGAATCTATATGCTTATATAATGAAATGATTGTAAAAATATACTAGAGCACAAGAACTTGCTTATTATAAGTGTTTGTTAATTTATGACTTTGGTTTATAAATAAAATTGTTGGAAGTTTATTATTTAAGTTTTTGTATAAATAAAGTAAGGACATTTTATCTTGGACAATCATTATAGATACAATCTAGAGGACTTAAAGTATACAATACTTATGGTAGAAAGTATTGTTAATGACTTGCACAAATTTGAACCAATGAATAATTTATAAAAACTAGCTTTATAAAATATATGCATAAGGGACTGTTTTAAATATTTTGTTAGAATTTGTGTTTTATAAAATTATGGAAATATTTTATTAAAATAGTCCATATTATAAGGATCGTAAGCATATAAAGAACTCGAAAAATGAGCTATAACGAAGAAGTTATGATACTTGCAAGATTTCAATAAAAAATGTTTTTATAAAAGTATTTTTTTTAAAACTGTTACAAATTCGAATCTGATAAAATATATGAATATTTTATAATGATAGTACATCTTATGAGCTTTCCAAATCTATAAAGAACATGAAGAACGGATCAATAACGAAGGAGTTATGACATTTACGAGTTTAAGATAAATAAATATATAAAAACATTTTTATAAAAACTGAAACTGTTACAGACCTAATAAAAAATTTTAAATATCTTGTAATGATAGTACGTGTCATGAGGATTCCAAGCATATAAGAAACTCTATAAACGGAATTAAAACAAATAAGATACAAGTTTTAAAAGTTTTAAGTTTATAAAACTATTTTTATAAATTGTTTACATTTACTGAGTTCGACACATATTTTTATAAAAATAGTAGACATTTAACGGAATTCAAATGAGTAAGTTGTGACTTTTATAAGGTTACGAGGATTAAATACGTAAAAGTAGTTTTATATATTTTACAAAAAATGTGAAAGTTTCTGTTCATCAGAAGCAAAAATAATATAAATATAATATTTTGATAAATTTTCTTAATACGAAGCCATGGGTATAAATAACATGTAAAACGGAGTTAAAACAATAAAGATATAAGGTTTATAAAACCTTATGCACTATTTTTATACTTGTGCACTATTTTTATAAAATCAATTAAATTAATTATATAATATAATTATATAATCAATTAAAATATTAACTCATATATTATTAACAAATAATACATTGTTGGACGAAAATAATTTTTTCTTTACGGGTACAATTACATGGGCACTTACTTAACAAGTATAATTTAATTATTGTTTCAACATTTTAAATTAAACAAAACTATTAGGTGGTGGTGTAACTATATAACTTGCGATGTTGTATTTATATTAAATACACAATACTTATACGACCTATATTTAATTAGGTTGCATTCGGACCATACGTGACGATTTACATATTTGATTTATATAATCAACACATTCACTTGAGCTGAGTTCATAGCCCCGGTTTTTATACAATTACAATGATTTACAACTTTAGGGTGAAAAACATGCATTGTTTTACAATTGGACGCAAGTACACTTTAAATCAAATTACGAGTTTGCCTAAGTAGCTATAACCCACTATGCTCATGAATCATGAACTGTTAATTACTAGATTGTAAGCGCGAATGTTATGAATAGACCTATTTGGGATTGACATCCCCGTTCGGGTGAGTAGCACTCACTGTGCTGGTTTTCCAAACAATGAATGCATACCATGTCGGAACAATTTGGATGTTGCGGGTTGAACATCTACACGGGCACATTATTTGTATTAACTTGTATACATATATGTTGAGCCTCAGTGTCATGAGCTTAGTGCATTTCGTAACTACTGTTGTGATATCTTATTCGTTACTTATCATACACATGGAAATCTTGCAGTTCTACTTTATACATAACTTAAACCTGTGAATTCACCAACTTTATGTTGATGTTTTTAAGCATTTTTTTCTCATGTGAATTAGATGCTTGGCTTACTTGATGTGCATTGGAGTCTAAACAATACAAGATAACTTTTCAAACGACATTTAGAGGTCGTTCTCTCATAGCTTGTGCAAAGGTACTCATGAAGTAACGCTCCCGGACAATATTTCGCTGCGACCCAAATTTGGGGGTGTTACAGATTGGTATTCATAGCCAAAGAGAACTAGGTTGCATATTTTACCTAGACTATAACCGTTTTCACAAACATTGCATTACATCAAACTTTTTCATGTGCATATACACTACTTGTCTACTTGCTTACTTGCTTACGTGACTTGTATATATATACATACATACATATATGTATGTATATATACATACATACATACATATATATATATATATATATATATATATATATATATATATATATATATATATATATACATATATATATATACATAATAATATATAATATATATAAATATAATAAAAATCTATTAGTATATATAAATATAACCTTCACCCTACCTTAGCGTTATAATCTTACACTTATTTATATAAAAGTTATTATATAATATTATATAAAAGTTATTATATAAATACTAGAACATTTCTCGTATGTCCCAAACATTATTTGAACATTAATCTACCTTATATGATACTATACCATCATCCATTCATACCATCATTCATTCATACCATCGTCCATTCATACCATGATGCATTCCATTTTGCCATGTCACATTTTCATCCCTGTCATGAGTGCATATTCATTCACCATGCATCATCTTGTATCATGTTTGCCTTCCATACTTCACGCATCCTGCATGGTTTCATATAAAGACGATTTATATAAACTCTTGCTTGTGCAGGTTATGGCTGCACCTACTATTCCTGTCTCTGCTGAGGAGAATCTTGGGGACCCGATCGATATCAGGATGGACATTATCCACCTAGAGCCTGTCGATGCATTTACTTTTCCTGCGGCGGCTGTTATGAGGACACAAGCCTAACACGGGGAGGCTATACGAGGCATACAGGAGCATTTGTTAAGAGTGCCCATACATGAGGAGCTGACAGCTTTGAGATTTAAGGTAGACATTGCGGAGGCAGAGAATGCTTCACTGCATGCTAGGATTAAGACTACTGAGGCATTAGAGAAGATTACTCGTAACCGCGAGAGACAGGCTCGTATTAAGATTGAGCAGCAGTTGGCTGCAGTTCAGGAGTCCCACCGTCAAGACTAAGAGGACTTCAGGAAGCTCAAGGAGCTCGTGACTGTTAGCCCGTATTATAATTATAGTATCTATTATGGGCTCAAGCCCAAGTCTAGAATGTTCCTATTTGTGTATTTATTATGTATCGATGGTTATTGTGGAATACAACAGAATATTTACCCTAATACATCTGCTTCGGACCAGTCAGTTCGGACGGCACTCATAGACATCTTGCTTCATGTTGTATTGGAGATTTGTAGTATTAAGAAAACATGTAGTATTTTGGAGGGAAAAACAATGAACCCAATTATCTTTCAAATTATGGTGTTGTGGAAATTTCGTCAATCTTATTTCAACCTTCTATTTAGCCACTTACTAATACATTATGATTTTATGAAACATATCACTATCACACAATAAACTATTTCGTTGTCCCTCATAAACTGTTTCCATGATCAATTTTTAAAACTATTTTGTTATCAATTCATAAACAATTTGTTACCACAGCATAAACTCTTTACTATTACATTATGAACTATCACGTGATTCCTTCAAAAACTATTTTGATACCACCTCATAAACAGTTTTAGTATCATCTCATAAACAAAGTCTATGTCATTAACAAACTACCTTACTATTTATTGATAAACTATCACTTTATAACCCATTTTACTATCATTGACAAACTATTTTACCATCGTTCAATAAACTAACATTTTATAAACTATTCACAATCATTTCACGAATACCTTATGAATTACCTTCTTGACATTTTATATACTATTTTGCAATCATCTCAAAAACTACGTTACTATCACTTTATGAATTATCTTGTTCTTACCTTATGAAACCATTTTTCATCATATAAATTATTTTGTCACCCCATGAGTCATTTAGCTATTGTCTTGTAAACCATCATACGATTTCTCGCAAACCATTTTATTGCCATCCTATCAACAACCTTACATCCACCTTGTGAATCATTTTGTCATCTTATAAAACTCTTTGGTACTTCTTTATACATCACACTATTTTGACAAAAATGAGCATTGCATCGTTAGCACTCAAATATACATAGCCTGATCATCTATGTATATTTGTTGCATAGCCTGATCATCTATGCATTCAGGAAGGACCATGCTATGCTGAGAGTAGTCACCTTGAAACTTTTGTCAAAATTCAAAATTTCTACTGATACTCTTGAAGAACAAAAAATTTTGTGTGAGTACCCATAAAACGTATTTATCACAAGGAACCAAGCTAATAATCATAATAACTCGGTGAACTCTTACACCATCTTGTTATAAAAGTTAACAACATTCTATACCAAATCTTAAACAAAAAAGGTCGAAGACGCATCGTTAGCTACACTACGAGAATCCGTCGACGAGTTTAACCACTATCAAGGAATTAAAACCCACACCTCTTCACCAACACCATTCCGAAAGGCAACTCAACCTGAATTTTGGAAGAAAAAAAATTTAACACCGGGAGACTGTAACAATTTGCATTTTCACGTCTTGTTACGTTAATAAATATTTAACTATTTATTTTAAAGTTTTTTGCGATCACTTTTAATTTCCTACGTTTTGTTAAATCGCGTAAACTAAAAATTAACATTTAACGTAAACGGACACCAAACAAGTTAAAGTTTACGTCAGGCAAGTGTCATATAATTATTATGAGTATAATTTATAACTTTCCATATTTTATTTTTATTGGCTACGTAAAACGCTTATGTTTTGCAATAAAAATACGTTTAGGCATACCCGGAAGCACCAATACCCACCTATACTCAAACAAATACCCACTTTTATACCCAATACATAAAAATTAATTCATTTCCTAGCCACTAAACTACCATGTTCAAAAATTCATTTCTAATAAACACATGCTTAATACATTCCCATTAAAGTCTCATCCCTCCTCCTAGGGAGGAGAAGAGCACTTGTACTATTTGTACTCTAAACCATCCTTGAACCTTGGTATTTCTAGTTGTTTAACATAATACAACTAATATATAAGAGTGTACTAGCAAGACTTAAACACATACACATTCAACTAGCAAATAAATCAAACACTTTTCTCTCTTCCTTTGTCCAATAACCCACGGCTAATCTAGGGTTTTTATGGTGTTCATAGTGTTGATTTTTCAAGTATTCAAGGCTCTTTAGTAGTAATATCTAAGGTGTAGCAAAGTTGTTTGGAAGCTTGGGTATTATTTGCAAGGGTTTGATTCAAGAAAGTAAGCTAGGATTTCTTGATTAGGGTTTCTAATTTGGGTTTGTTAAGTAGGGTTTGATCTTGTGTTCTTCATTCTCCTACACTTCTCTAAGGTTTACTTGAACCCTAATCCTTCCATTTATTCATTTCCTTATTTTAAATACATGTTATTATGTTAATCACCACCTAGAGTTGTTTTATGGATTAATAAAATATAAATGGATGTATATATAATTCGAATCTATATGCTTATATAATGAAATGATGATAAAAAATATACTAGAACACATGAACATGCTTATTATAAGTGTTTGTTAATTTATGACTTTGGTTTATAAATAAAATTGTTGGAAGTTTATTATTTAAGTTTACGTATAAATAAAGTAAGGACATTTTATCTTGGATAATCATTATGGACACAATCTAGATGACTTAAAGTATACAAGACTTGTGGTAGGAAGTATAGTAAAGGACTTGTACAAATTTGAACCAAGGAATAATTTATAAAAACTAGATTTATAAAATATATACATAAGGGATTGTTTTAAACATTCTGTTAGAATTTGTGTTTTATAAAAATATGAAAATATTTTATTAAAATAGTACATATTATAAGGATCGTAAGCATATAAAGAACTCGAAAAACCGAGTTATAACGAAGAAGTTATGATACTTATAAGATTTCAATAAAAATTGTTTTTATAAAAGTATTTTTATAAAAACTGTTACAAATTCGAATCTGATAAAATATATGAATATTTTATAATGATAGTACATATTATGAGCTTTCCAAATCTATAAAGAACATGAAGAATGGATCAATAACGAATGAGTTATGACATTTATGAGTTTACGATAAATAAATATATAAAAACGTATTTATAAAAAGATTTTTATAAAAATTGAAACTATTACAAACCTGAGGAAAATTTATAAATATTTTCTAATGATAGTACTTGTCATGAGGATTCCAAGCATATAAGAAACTCTAAAAACGGAATTAAAACAAATAAGATACGAGTTTTATAAGTTTTAAGTTTATAAAACTATTTTTATAAACTGTTTTGATTTACTGAGTTCGACACATATTTTTATAAAAATAGTAGATATTAACAAGCGAAACGGAATTAAAATGAGTAAGTTATGACTTTTATAAGGTTACGACGATTAAAATACATAAAAGTAGTTTTATATATTTTACAAAAACTGTGAAAGTTACTGTTCATTATAAGCAAAATATTATAAATATAATATTTTAATAAATTTTCTTAATACGAAGCCGTGGGTATGAATAACATGTAAAACGGAGTTAAAACGATAAAGATATAAGGTTTATAAAACCTTATGCACTATTTTTATACTTGTGTACTATTTTTATAAAATCAATTAAATTAATTATATAATATCATTATATACTCAATAAAAATATTAACTCGTATATTATTAACAAATAATATATTGTTTGACGAAAATAATTTTTTCTTTACGGGTACAATTACATGGACACTTACTTAATAAGTATAATTTAATTATTGTTTCAACATTTTAAATTAAACAAAACTATTAAGTGGTGGTGTAACTATATAACTTGCGATGTTGTATTTATATTAAATACACAATACTTATACGACCTATATTTAATTAGCTTGCATTCGGACTATACGTGACGATTTACATATTTGATTTATATAATCAACACATTCACTTGAGGTGAGTTCATAGCCCCGCTTTTTATACAATTACAATGATCTACAAATTTGGGGTGAGAAACATGCATTGTTTTACAATTGGACGCAAGTACACTTTAAATCAAATTATGAGTTTGCTTAAGTAGCTATAACCCACTATGCCCATGAATCATGAACTGTTAATTACTTGATTGTAAACGCGAATGTTATGAATGGATCTATTTGGGATTGACATCCCCGTTCGGGTGAGTAGCGCTCACTATGCCAGTTTTCTGGACAACAAATGTATGCCATGTCAGAACAATTTGGATGTTGCGAGTTGAACATCTACACGGGCACATTATTTGCATTAACTTGCATACATATATGTTGAGCCTCAGTGTCATGAGCTTAGTGCTCCAGTATTCGCCTTTGTAGCCTTCACGACACCAGATGCGTATCAAAGCTAAGTATTACGACCTGTAAAATGTTTGCAAAAACCATTACATTACTATATAAAAATCATGAAAATGCATTATTTTATAATATAATGAAAAGCAAGCCAAAGAAAGTTGATGGCAACATGTTTTATTCTTATTTGTATATCACTTCTCAATAAATGAATTTAAGAGTATAAGATGTTTAGTGACAAATCCAAAATCAGAAGACCCATTTGAGAACGCTTTATAACTCGTGTCAGCCACACATTTAACATATCAACCTAAGTAACCATAAACCCTTTTGACCCAATTAAAACCATTTCCAACCAGTATAAAATATGCCTATTTTAACTCGCTCTGTAACCAAGTTGGTTACTTGAAAATTGGGGTGTTTTTTGGGTTATACGTTAATGTCACCGCGTGAAACATGTTGGATCAGAAAAGAAAAAAGACATAGGAGGTGATAATCTAAAAAGGATTATTAATCGGGTTGAATGTCCAAAATTGTTTAAGAATATGTTAACACTATTCTTTTCATTATGTATTTCGGTTTGCAGGGTCGCAGAGCTATTGTATGTTTGTAAATTATTATTGTTTCTTACTTTTACAAGTGGAAACTATTCTATTCTATTCTATTCTATTCATTTCCTTTCTTCATGTATTTCGTTTGCAGGTTCGCAACAATACCCCGACTCCCTCAATCAACAATAGCATCAAGGTCAGCGACCTGCCATAATATTTCAGTATTCTTAATTTATCTCTTAGGAGAAATAGTTATACTAATGATCATGTCTATATGTGTAAGTTTTGGTCTATTTAGTCTCAGTGGGTTGATTTGGTTGTGTTTAATCTAAAACAAGTTTCAATTGAAGAAAATTTTGCCTAAATGATTGAATGAAACTGCTCTATTGGGTCAAATACAGGCCAAATGTGTATAATATTGCAAACGTCTTATATCAATTTCATTATATATAATTCTTTTATCGTTTTTAATAATAATTGTTTTTGCATCATATCTCCTCACCAACTCTATAATTTGGATGATAGGTTAACACAATCGGAACCCATTCAAACTTAGTTGCTATTACTAGAAACATTTTATAATCTTGTTTTGTGCCAATGTTGTGTAATATATATGATGCAAAATTAGTTTGCCCATTATGTTTATTCTAACACTGCCATCCAATTTGAGAATTTGAGGCATGTTAAGTTCAGAAGGGAAACATGAATAGTAATATATATGGTGGAATTTTGTTTACGTTCATTTGGCTACATTAAAATGATAGATGATAAATCCTACCCATATACCTTTTTAATGGGCACTTCAGGAAACTTTTTTTAGTTAAAATAAGACACATCTAAATTTAACTTACGGTATAGTATTGGATTCTGGTGATCACTCATGAGAAAATAAAGCATAATACCTGAGTTACATTTGGCAAGCTAATCAAACTCCTATATCTTCATTTTGTGTAGTTGTGACCTGGTTTTTATTTTTAATGTACCGAAGGAAAAACACCAAAACATACGTTACTATGACTCATGCTATATAGTTTAAAGCTAGTTTTCAGATTCCACGTCCACTGTTAAATAACTTGTTTCGCATGGTAGCTTTCCAAAGAAACGATATTGTTATTACTTGTAGGTGTAGTTCACAGTTCGTTTATTTTGAATGACGTTAGCTGCACTTTTTTCAATACTTGTAATTAAATAAGACATAAATCAAATAAAGCATTGGAATTGCACGAGATTAAGCTTTTAAACAAACACCCTCCAACAAAGTAAAATTGTAGACCTTTATCAACCTATTTTCTATTTAACTTCAAACGACAGCTTATACACAACTTACATAATAATATATATTTTTTACATACTAAAATATTTTTTAAGTTAACTTAAAGAAAGAATACAGGGATTACTTTAAGGGCTGTTTGGACAGATTCGGTTTAAGGGGTTGTTTTGACACAAACATGTTTCAGGGGTTGTTTGGACAGATTCATTTTAAAGGGCTGATGACCCACTTAACTTATGAGAAACTTCTGTATAAGATGGAACCATTTTTTTAACTTATTATCTTGTAATACATTAGTTCTAACATTTATTTTCAGTTATATAATAACCTAATAACATTATAGTTTTAATAATAACTTATCATTGGAAGAGTGTTTTTTAGTGTGTGAGGAGAGTGTGTACCATCAATTTACCTACGCGTATGTACCCACGAAACCATCCAAAGCGGTTGATGATTTATGGGAGGATTAGGTTGCATAATGGACACGTTATTGTTATAATTCCTGACCTTTTTTCTGGATAGAAAAAGTGCAACTGTAAGCTATAATGGCTCCAAAGTATTTAACATCAACAACTCCCTAAATTGTACTGAACATGTTCAAGGGGTAGTCAGTCGGTGTGTTCCAATCGCAGCCATCCATAACGTTTAATAATTGTTAATAACACAGAAGGCAAAGGCACATGGCAAAACATTCATGTTAAAAATTTATAATTTAAATTTTATGTCTTTATTCGTTGATTTGATAGGTTTTTATAAATAATCGATAGTTATGACATGAATAAATAAATGAATGTATTAACATATTTGTTTAATCTGAATTGTTGTTTGTGCCGTTATATGATTTGATACTTTGTATCCTATTCTGACTTACTACCTAAGACATCCTGTATTAGCCACCATGTTTCTCCTTTTGGTAGCAATCCAGCAGATGAATATTTGTGTGGATTGTAGATAATGAACGCTGCACCAAAAGGGCTTAAAAGGTTGAAGGATGACTCCTTTACCGCCCTCCTCGGTTCTAACCACCTATCACAATTATGTGTATAAACTCATTGCCAATTATTTTATAAATTCAAGCAAAGTGAAAAACTAAATATTATGAGTGTATACCAAAGTTGTATAACCAATGATGAGTGATACATGGTTTGAGCAAGGTTTAGCTTGCTCACTGATGGAAGCACACCAAATGCATCACACGGCTACATTCTTCGAGTGTAAGAAACATTTGAAACATGGATGCGTATATGAAATTCAATAGAAAACATAATTGATCATATATACCTGCTGCTATAATGGAATTCGTCTGATTCATCTTCTTCCTCTTCCAAACGAATGTTTCAGGGTTTGATTTAGGGTTCATTATGACAAGATTAATTAATGAAAAAATGATTAAATAGGGCTGTTTGATTTAAGGATCTCTTTTGATTTTAGGGATCTGATTTAGGGTTCATCGTCATAGATATGGCCGTCCTCTATCATCAAGGTTATCATCAACCATTTTAGGTTATTTTAAATATGAATGAGTTTTTGGATCATGGATTAAAAATTATGGATTATATGATGTTGAGGTGTTTGAATACGATATGAATTTTATTGTAGGGTTAACGAGTTTAGATTAAAGTTTGGATGCCCACTATTTAGATATGGTGGTAAGTTTAATGTTTCACTTTAAATACTGGGCAAGTTGAATAAAAACAGCCGTAGATTTATTATGTGACATAACCCAGGTTGTCATTTTTCAATGTTTTTGCTTCAAGATCAAAAAATCAAAATCCTTCATTGTTTATTGGTTATAGATAAAGTAAGGACATTTTATTTGGGATAATCATGTAATGGAACAATCTAGTTGACTTAAAGCTTACAAGACTTGTTTGGTTGAATAGAAGTATTGGTTAAAGGGACTTGTACAAATTCTGATTTGAAACCAAGGATATAATTTATATAAAAACTAGTATTTATAAATATATTCATAAGGGATTGTTTTTAACATTCTATTGATTTGTGTTTTATAAAAATTATAGAACATTTTATTAAAATAGTACATATTATAAGGATCGTATATCATATAAAGAACTCGAAAAACCGAGCTATAACGAAGAAGTTATGATACTTACAAGATTTCAATAAAAAGTGTTTTTATAAAAGTATTTTTATAAAAACTGTTACAAATTCCAATCTGATAAAATATATGAATATTTTATAATGATAGTACATATTATGAGCTTTCCGAATCTATAAAGAACATGAAGAACGGATCAATAACGAATGAGTTATGCCATTTACGAGTTTACGATAAATAAATTATAAAAGTTTTTTTATAGAATGGATTTATTTTTATATTAAAAACTTAAAATGGGTACAGGACCTGATGAAAATTTTTATATAATTATTTTTATTAAATGTCAGTACGTGTCTGAGGATTCCAAGCATATAAGAAACTCTAAAAACGGAATTAAAACGAATAAGATACGAGTTTTATAATTTTTAAGTTTAAAAAACTATTTTTATAAACTGTTTTGATTTATTGAGTTTGACACATATTTTTATAAAAACAGTAGACATTTTATTTAAATAGTTCATCTCATCATGATTTCATACATATAAAGAACACGCAAAACGAAATTAATGAGTAAGTTATGACTTTTGTAAGGTTACGACGATTAAATACGTAAAAGTAGTTTTATATATTTTACAAAAACTGTGAAAGTTACTGTTCATTAGAAGCAAAAATATTATATATATAATATTTTGATAGATTTTATGAATATGAAACCATTGGTATAAGTAACATGTAAAACAGAGTATTTTTTTTAAAACGGTAAAAGTTATTAGGTTTATAAAAGCTTCTGCACTATTTTTATACTTGTGCACTATTTTTATAAAATTAATTAAATTAATTATATAATATCATTATATACTCAATAAAACGGGTTGAACATCTACACGGGCACATTATTTGCATTAACTTGCATACATATATGTTGAGCCTCAGTGTCATGAGCTTAGTGCATTTCGTAATTACTTTTGTGATATCGTATTCGTTACTTATCATACACATGGAAATCTTGCAGTTCTACTTTATACATAACTTAAACCTGTGAATTCACCAACTTTATGTTGACATTTTTAAGCATGTTTTTCTTAGGTGAATTAGATGCTTGGCTTACTTGATGTGCATTGGAGTCTAAACAATACAAGATAACTTTTCAAACGACATTTAGAGGTCGTTCTCTCATAGCTTGTGCAAAGGTACTCATGAAGTAACGCTCTCGGACAATATTCCGCTGTGACCCAAATTTTAGGGTGTTACAGTCTTAAGCATGAATGAATAGAGCCATTACAAACAAGAAAAGACAAAGAAGAGACCAAAGAAGGCAAAGCTCAAAAGTCACATCAAATCTTCAACATTGGGAGGACAAAGCCAAATTAAGATAACCTCCATCAAGAACGTCAACATTGGGGAGATCAAAGAAGACCTCAACATTAGGGGTGATTGTTAGCCTTATTTTTATATAAGTCATACAAGAATGTTATCAGTCTTAATTAGTCTTGTTATGTAATAGGCTAGTCGGGTTTAACGGGCTTTGACTTTAAGCTAATATTGTCCATGTTTCGGGCTCAAAGCCCAAGACAAGCCAAGCCTGGCCCAAGAAAGAAGACCATACGCCAATATGTAGGCAAGGGGTATAAATAGGAACCTCTCGACACATGGAGAGGGTGTTGGTTACATTTGCTTCATTATATATGTGTGTAACTCACAAAACTCTCTCCTTCCTAATCTAATATTCTTTACTTTCCTTTCTACTTTTCTTCTACCTTATTTCGTGCTTATTATAGGTATTGGTTAGCTTATTGTTGTGTTTGGAACTTAGCTTATTGGGATAACATTAATAGAGTAAGAAAAGGAAAGATGTGTGTGTTTTCTAGAGAGAGAAACACACATACTTTATGAGATACAAAGAATCCTCACCCCTCCATAGAAGTATGGAGGGGTATATATAGTCCTATGTGTCACCTAACTATACTAACTTGACGTTTCTAGTCCTTATTCGACACGACTATATTAAACTAATGTAATTCCGTATAAATCGACATATTTTAAGGCTAACAATCTTCCCCTAATATGTGGACATACGGAATTACTTACAATGTTCCTAACAAGTACAATTACAACAAAATAAAGTCTTCCAAAGCACATCTAAATCTAAAGATGTCTTTTGAGTTCTCCTCGTCTTGAAACTTATACATCAGCTTTGATCTTCTGCGTCTTTACATGTTCTTGAACCATTATAGTATGCATAAGTTGGATTAATTTCCCCCAAATCATGCAGCATTTCATGAAAACCTTTCTTCATATACTCATTTTTGGCAAAGTTTCTGAATCAGCTTCCTCCCAAACCAACATCCCTATCATGAGCAGATTTTGAAACTTTGATGTAGCTTCAACCATCTTTTATTTGTCATTAACGTGCACAGTGGAATTTTATAGAAGTAAAACCATACCAAATACTACTACTATTTGTCATTAGGTTTTGGTGAATATTCGTTCGGGGGTACATGCAAGGAATCAACAACAATTCTTCTCACATATGTAGAATACTTCACAAACCATACTAAGTAAAGTAGTATACACTACTTCCCCTTAGAAGTTGACCATGTAACATCAATGTACACATTTTCCCCCATGATGGTTTGGAACTCTCAGAAGCATCGTTGTTGTGTACGCACATATACTCGAAAAGTTCTTGTCATAAGCACAACTCTTGAAAAGTTATTAATGTCGTTGAAGAACTTTAAAATTTTGGCTTAGAATGTGAAGTACCATTGTCTTAGAATAGCACAATAATATCTCGTGAAAATTGTTGATTACATCTCAACCTTTAAACTCTTTGGCTAACTTACCAACCTCGTATTCTGTCAGCTATTGTTGTGACCACATAGTGAAGTAAACCTGATATACCAAACTTAAAACTGAAGTAAAATCCCCTAAATTTGTTACTTAAGCTTGCAACGTTGTTGATTGAAGAATGGTGCAAGATTAAATCTTTACGTACCCTATACCCAACATCAAAAGTAATAGAAGTACCACACCTTATGAAACTATCTACATCTGCATCAACGTGTGACACTGAGTACTACAACGTAACTCCTTTAAGTGATAGCTATAACCCGTGAGTACTATAATGTAACTCCTTACATCGGGTATAACTAGATAATCCAAGTCTTAAGCATAAGCTATATGTGTTCAAGCAAGTCATCAATCGATAGAGGGGGTTTAAAGAAAAGGGGTAGAAAGTAGAAGGAAGTCTCGATGATGAAATAAGTAGACGCCTTCGTGAAACCCACTTCAATCTCAAATAAGGGATACCAAATCAACTTCGTGATCACTTGTCATTTAAATCCGAATCTGTAGCCATTTGTCATTTTAGTAAATCTTTAATGATTGTTTTAGGATTAAGTGTTGTGTTTTGCTTTGGTGTAAATGTTAAACGTATTCCGTAGAAGTTTTGAAAATTTTTGGCAGGTTTTTTGTTCATAAAATGTCATAAACCGCAGGAATGAATCTGTGTCTCAAACCTTAGGATTCTTTGCACAAACCGCAGTACATAAACCGCAGGATTTGTTGCACAAACCTTAGAACACAAACCGCAGGATTTGTTGCACAAACCACAGAACCCTTTAAGTGCACAAACCGCGGGATTTGTTGCACAAACCACAGAACCCTTTAAGTGCACAAACCGCAGAACCCTTTAAGTGCACAAACCACAGAACCCTTTGAGTGCACAAACCGCAGAACCCTTTGAGTGCATAAACCGCAGAACCCTTTGAGTGTACAAACCGCAGAACCTTTGAGTGCACAAACCGCAAAAAGCACAAATCGTAGAAACACAATCTGCAGAACATAAACATCGGAAATATTAATTACACAAACCACGGGTTTCTTGAAATTTTGACATAGTTTAGTTTCGTAAAATGTCACAAACCTCAGAAATATGTAACCCTTGTAAATACATAAACCGCATAATACTATAAATACACAAACCGCAGGATGCTTAGATGCACAAACTGCAGAAAACATGCACAATCGCAGACATCATACATAAACTGCAACCTTTATATTTTTTGCACAAACCGCAATCTTCAACATAAAACCCAAAAAATTTCGATTCAAAAACGTTGTTTGTTTCTTGAATAAGCTTCTAATAAGCACTAAAATAGGAGAAGTACACGTTGATGTTCCAAACAAACAACATATAAGCTAGAAAATGAATTGAAAAGATCTAAACTCTCGGTTTGAAAAACAAAACAAAAACTTTTGCTTTTAATCTATAAAAAAGTCGTTTGGTCGGGAAATAAGCTAATGTAAACATCAACAAATAAGCTAAAACAAAAAAGAAGAATAAAGTTTCGAGCTTGATTAGGAAATAAGCACAAACCAAACACACCGAGAGCTTATTTGCTTAAAAATAAGCCACGAAAACACCACAAACAAGCAAACAACGAACACGAATTCCTTCTAGGCTCTGGTACCACTTGTTACCCAAAAAGATTCAGCTATATAACAACGATCTGGAGGTCGGGGAGGATAGAAATAAAAGTAAGCCATATTAGATTAATAAAGAGATAAAGGGAAAGATGTATGTGCTTTCTAGAGTGAGAAACACACACACTTTATAAGATACAAAGAATCCTCACCCCTCCATGGAAGTATGGAGGGGGGTATATATAGTCCTATGTGTCACCTAACTATACTAGCTTGACATTTCTAGTCCTTATTCGACACGAGTATATTAAACTAATGTTATTACGTATAAGTCGACATATTTTAAGACTAACACAATTATTGAAAGAGTTTCCAAAGACGGAAAAGTCGTTCATGAATACTTCTACAGATTATTCGATCATGTCATGAAAAATAGCCAACATACATCTTTGGAACGTGGCTGGCACATTACATAAACCAAATGGCATTCGCCTGTAAGCGTATGTTTCGAAAGGGTATGTGAAAGTGGTTATCTCTTGATTCATAGGATCAATTGGTATTTGAAAATATCCAGAAAAACCATCGAGGAAACAGAAGTATTTATTTTATGTGAGTCTTTCTAACATTTGATCCATGAAAGGCAATAGGAAGTGAACTTTTGTTGTTGCTTCACTGAGTTTACGATAATCGATGCATACTCGCCAACCCGTAACGGTTCTTGTTGGAACAAGTTCATCTTTTTTGTTTATGACTACTGTTATACCACCTTTCTTGGGTACACAGTGGATAGGGCTTACCCAAGGGCTATCGGCAATTAGATATATAATTACATAATCGAGGAGTTTTAAGATTTCTTTTTTACAACTTCTTGCATATTCGGATTTAATTTTCTTTGTTTTTGAATGACTAGTTTCTTGTCATCTAAGAGTTGTATTTTGTGTTTACAGAAAGACGGAAAAATACCAGGAATATCTGTGGTCTTCCAAGCAAGATCTTGCTTGTATCTTTTAAGAACATAGACTAGTTTCTCCTTGTTTTGTTCAAAAAGCTGAGACGAAATGATCACATGAAGAAAAGAGGGTTCTTCCAGGAATTCATATTCTAAGTGTTTTGGAAGAGGTTTGAGTTCAAGATCTGTAGGAGGCTCATCGATAGATTTCTTGATCTTATATTTGATATCGAATGTGATTTTTTTGAATGGTATTTCTTCTTCAGGTGGTTCTCATTTAATTTCTTCTTTGACAGTCATTGCCATAAATTCATCAAATTCAACAAAGAGTTTTTCTTCGAGAGGAGTTCCCTCGATGGAATAAAGGATCAAGCTTCCTTCATCGAGAAGAGCATCAAAATATTATTCTAAGATTTCGTCGATGACATCAATGCTAAAACATGTATCATCGTTAGAATAGGAATGTTCATCGCATAATCGATATGAAAGATCATACATTCGGAACTAACTCCAAGATTGAGTTGTTTTTGTTTTACGTGAATTACTGCGTCAGCGGTATGTAGGAAAGGTCTTCCTAAGATAAGAGGAACTTTACTATCTTCTTCCATTTTGAGGATAACAAAATCTATGGGGAAAGTGAATTTACCAACTTCTACTAGCATATTCTCAGCTATTCCAACAGGGTATTGGAATGATTGGTCGGCTAATCTTATGCTCATTTTAGTTGGTTTGAGAGTTTTGAAAGATAATTTTGCGTATAGAGAATAGGGCATAAGGTTGATGTTAGCGCCAAGATCGGCCAAATCATTTCAAGAGAAGGCTTTATAAAAGGTACAAGTGATAAGGAAACTTCCAGGGTCTCCAAGTTTGGGTGGAACTTTGTTTCGAATCATAGCGGAACTTTCATCGCTAAGAAAAGTGAATGAGATTTGTTCGAGTTTGTGCTTGTTGCTAACGAGTTCTTTTAGAAATTTACCATAGTTGGGCATTCTGGCTAAGACGTCGACAAGAGGTACATTGATTCGAACGGCGTGAATCATGTCGAGGAATCTTCCGTATTGAGCTTCCATTTTCTCTTTTCGAAGGCGTTGAGGATATGTGATTTTTTGTTTATATGGTTTGGGTGTTTGTATTTCTTTGATAGGTTTTTGAGTTTCTGTTTGATGTGTCGATATTGCTTCTTCGTTTTCATCATCACTATCGAACTTAATAGGATTTTGGGAATCATTTGGATTAACAAGGGGTTGGTAAGATTTACCACTTCGTGTAAATATGGCATTTACATGCTCATTTCGAGCTTGAGGCGGTTGGTATGGTTTAGATGGGTTACCTTTGGGGTTTGGTTGAGTGTTACTTGGAAGAGATCCGAAAGGTCGAGCAGACTGCTTGTCAGCAAGTCGGTCGAATTTTGCTTTCATATGTAAGATTGAGGCTTGAGTGTTTTTGGTTGTTGTTTCAAGTTTGGTTTTAACATCCATAAATTTTTCTTTAACGAAAGATTTTGTTGAATGTTGAGCTTTTATGAAATCGCTTAGTTGTTTTTGAAGGTTGGGTTTTTCTTTAGAGCTGGGTCGAAAATAGTCTCGATTGTAATCGTTTCTTCCGCTTGAACGCCAATTATCACAATTTGAGTCTCAGTCACGGTAATCTTTGTAAAAACGTATACGTCGGAAGGTTTGCATGAATTTTGCTTCTTCTTCACGAGACATAGGTGTGTCATCGTCGTTACAGTCAATGGTCGAGTGGTTTGAACGAGATTGGATTTCTTTATATTGAGCATCCATTTTCATGGTCATTGTATCCATTCTTGCCATAATTTTTTCAGTATCGGAATTACTGTTACCCTCATCGGTGAAAGCTGCAGATTTATGAATGATTACTTTGGGTTTTTGATTTTTAGCCCAATCAAGTTTAAGTAAGACTTTGTCTTCAAGAAGTTGATAGGCTTGACTTGGGGTTTTGTAAAGGAATATGCCACCAGCTATGGCATTGAGAGCTTCTTGGGTTGTTTCGTTAAGGCCGTGATAAAAGATTTTTATAATATTGCTTTTTGTGAGATTGTGTCCATGACAGTTTCTGAGCATTTCTTTCATACGAAGCCAAGCATCGGTTAGAGTTTCGTTTTCATGTTGGGAAAATGCTCGGATTTCTCCGAGGAGTCGGTTGAATAAGGCTGGGGGAAAGAATCGGCTAATAAAGGCGGTTCGAAGTTCATCCTAAGATTCAATGGTTCCTTCGTTGAGTTCATCCAACTAAGTTTTTGCTTCACCCGTGAGTGATAAAGGAAACATCATTAGTTGTATGGCTTCATTTTCGTTGTCTATGTATTTGAACATATCACATGTACCGAGAAATTTGTTAAAGTATTTGTGAGGATCGGTTTTAATTCTACCATCGAATTGGTTTCCCTTGACGAGGGTCACATGGTTACCTTTAATGGCGAATTCATTTTCGGTTTCAGGAATGGTGATTCCAGGACCGGGAGTCGGGGTGACTACTCGGCTGGCTGCCCACATGGGTTCATCATCTATAGGAATTAGATTTTCAGTAAGTATAAGAAAGTGACAGAAATGGTTGATATCGAGAACATGTGGATAGATTATTCGTGGGTGTTCTGGTTGTTCGTCCCTTTGTTTGATTGGGTAAGAGTTCGTTCAAGTTCAACTAATGGTTTAACATGTCTAGAATTAGAAGCACGTGTATGCATCCAACGGGAATTTTTGATTTTTGAGAACGTTTTTAGGAAAAAAAATGTTTGACTACAGAAAGTGAAGTGCACTTTCTGCAAGAAAGCTACAGAAAGGGAGAGAAATGATTTTTTTAAAGTAAAGGAAATACGAATAATATTTGTTTTAAATGCGAAGAAACAATTATAGAATAGTTTAAAATCCCCGACAGCCGCGCCAAAAACTTTGATGTGTTGTAAAAGCTTTAAATTTTTAAGACTGATTTCACTGATTTCTAAACCAACACATGGGTAAAGTATAACCTACGTATGTAGTATAATATTTCAGGTAGGACCAGGTCGTCCATAGGGATTTGATTATGTTCGTGTAATCAAAAGAATTTAAGACAAAAAAATAACACGTAATATATAACAGATGGAATCAATAATAAAGAGATGTGACTACTCGGACAGCTTCAAATAACACGTAATAATTATGATCTTTAGTTTTTAAGCTTAACATATAAAAAGGTTTTCTCGTCAAAAACCGTTTTCACAAATTAAAGGTTTTAACTCAAGATTTATATTAGTTTAACTTAATCAAGTGTGTCACTAACTTAGTAGAGTTACTATTATAATAAATCCATTTTGTTTATGAAATAACATAAGTGGATCCCTCCAACCAAATGATAAAGATCATAAACAAATCTTTAAAACTATATAGTTCACAACGGGCTTTTCGAGCTATACCTTTGTGAGTATATAATCAAAGTCGATAAACAAAGTTGACAAGATTAAACATGATAGGATTTCAACATAAACTTGAGATTAACAAGATCGCAATAATACCAAACGCTTCTTTATTATATTAACATATCCGAGTAGTCATAAGAGGTTTAGCCTCTCAAGACTTCGAAGTTCATAATACCAAAGTTAATTAGGGAGATGAAATACATACTAGATTCAGATAGATAAGGGATCATAAGGGAACCCAACTACAAGTATCAAATCCTTATTTAACAACCCGTAATATAATAAATCTTATTAAACCTGGCATCTTGATGTTCGTCTCGTCATGGTCTCGCTCTTGAAACACCAAGGAAGGATAGATTAATATTGGAGATCAGATTTGAGAAGTGTGTGTTTTGTAGTTGTAAGAGATATTGTTTGTCTTTAGAAATTCATCTCTATTTATAGGCTATGAAAGGGGTGAAGTACGACGTACTTCTTAATAAGTACGACATACTTTGCCTTATGTTGGTTCCAAATCATTAATGTTGGGATGAAGTGCGGCGTACTTATATAAAAGTGTGGCATACTTCTAGTATTTACTGCTTCGTTTATTTTAGGCTGAAGTACGGCATACTTGGGGAGAAGTGCAGTGTACTTAGTCATAATTTTGGTCTTTATTCTTTATTTTCTTTTAGCTAGACTTTCGTAAGGTGTAAACACTTGTATCTTGGATACTTTTAAGCTTAGACTATCTTCAAGTGAACCTTCACATATTTCATGCTATTAAGTATCAAAAGTACATAAGAAATGATAAAACAAATATAAATAACGCCGCCGAAAACATGTATAATTAAGGCGTTATCATAGGGTTAACTATTTCTAATCACATGAAACTGAAACTAGGGTTTCTCTAAATCCTAAAGTGGTCAACTTTATGAGGATACAAGGGTATCCAGGATTAAATATGAAAACCTGTATTCGTGAGGACAATATTACAAGAACGAGGACAATAAAATTTGACATGTATGAATCTTGATAACCAAACAAGGTAGTTTCCATAAACTAATTGAATGCTTTAGTTTTACTCTAATTGGAATATTTTATTCCTAAATATAGAAACTAGGATTTGTATATTAAAGCATTACGAGGGTTTTAGAAAAAACAAAAGTTTTATTTAACACCATAATAAGTTTTTTAAAACTAAATATGGTGACTTAGAGTTTTTTGATAACCTAAGTTACGCACTTTTAAAATTTAAAGTTTAAAACCCTAATTAGGGTTTGTAGAATTTAAAAGATAATTTTTCCTAAACTGACAATATAAAGCAATACGGTAAGAACCGTCATTCCTAAAGAATGACATGTTGCATTAGCATGCAACGAGGCAGGTGAAACTCTTGGTTTACATGTACTATTAGGATGAGTTATATATGTGGGTCATGCACATATACAGTATGTCCTAGCAAACTATAGCTTAAGTATTTTCACTTGTTATTTTATTTATTAGTATTTTCCTGCTTTTATTATTAATCATGCATGACACGAGCCCATTTCATAAAACCATAAAATATAAAAAATGTGGCTGTGATTTAGTTTAAAATGTTTATAATTTCTCTTATATGTTTTTGGGTTAAAGGGAGCCCTGCGTGCCAATTTATATTCCCTATTTTAATTTACTTATAAGTAGTGCAACTTTAATTAAAATGCAAAACAAGACATACATGACAAAAGAGAGGACCAAATGGTAGAAGAACCTAGGGAGTATGAAGGAAAAGAGGAGACCTACTGGGAGCACAGAGAGGGTTGCAGTTCCACTATAAGCATCGGATAGGCGATGCTGAAAAACACTGATGAACCTTCTTCCCTTGTATCATACTAACCCTGAGGATTTAATGACCCAACTTGATTCTGAAGTGGCTCTCAGATCAACATTAGATAAATGGCTTGATTGTGTCAATTGTGTTTTATTACTGCCTAATATGCATGGGTAAAGGTAGATAATATGCTAGCCGATATTATCTAGAGACATAATAAAACGGGGGGTCTTTGTAAATGTTATGAGAAAGAGTGTACTTAAGTGCTAGTCCCTGATTGCGAGATCGCGTAATAAAAAAGGATTAAAAGGTCTATGAATTAGTCCTCCTACCTAAAAAGGCTTGGGAGAGGTAACTGAGTTTAGAGACATTTTATTACAAATTGATTTGTTTTCTAAAAACTTAAATAAATCATTGTATGAATTCATGCATAGTTCATACGTAAAACATATTTTATATGGTAAATCATTTTAATCTTGGATATAAAAACAAAACTGGTAAACTGATGAGTTTTGAGAGGTCTTACCCTATGGTTAATCTTAGACTAGTGCGTCTACACTCTGATAAGCTTAGACCTTGCAGGCAGCTACGTCATAGCGTATTGTCTCTAGGTACATGGCTGATGCGAGATGAGGTGGTTGCTGAGTTCATTAGTCGTATGCCATAGCATAATGAATTACGATGCCACTAGCTTTTATGGTGTGGTCTATTGGCATTGCGCCATAGCGTACCCAAGGCTACGAATAGACTAAGTATGCTTGATTTTTAATCAGAGTCTGGACCCTAGGAATTATATCAAGGAGAAAATTGACATGGTAAAACAGCTACCTACAAGCTATCACAAGGTAGATAGGCCATAGTGTAATGGTTTATGATAGGACTGTATGGATCTAAGTATAATATGCGAAAGATAAGGTTAGTAGCTACTATGAAAAATGATTGAATCATTAATTATAATCAGTTAGATAGTAGATAGCAAACAATGATGACAACAATAACTCTTTATCACAATGTTATGTTCTTGAGAAGGACAAACTCATTGGAACTAACTTTCGTGATTGGGAGAGGAATCTTCGAATTGTTCTCCGACATGAACAAAAGTGGTATGTCCTTGAGAATCACATTGGTCTATTACCCGCGGCTAACACCCTGACAGTAGTCAAGAATGCTTATCATGGGCATGTTAGTGATGTAACAATTCGCATTTTCACATTATTTTACGTCAATAAACTCTCAACTATTTATTTTAACTTTTATGCAGTTACTTTTTTTTAAATCGTTTAATTAAATCGCGTAAACTAAAAATCAATATTTAACGCAAACGGGCATCAAACAAATAAAAGTTTATATCAAACAAGTATTATATAATTATTACGAAGATAATTATTGACTTTTCAGATTTTATTTGTATTCGTTACGTAAAGCGTCTACGTTACGCAATAAATTATGTAGGTCCTTGTAAACAGGATCTGAATGAGCCTTAAACGACTTATAGTCCTTTGAATAAATCCAAAGATACTATGAGAGACAATGACTGTGAATATAAATATTGACGCGGAATATCAATATCTATACCAAGACGAACACAAGAACAAATACTAAAATTGCTATTACTATTACTATTTGATTGTGAATACTTAATCAACTGATTTCTCTTTACATACTATTTCTAATATTCTTTATAGGCTTAAGGAACCCTAAACGCATTTAAAGAGATAATGCAGCTTAACTCGTTTCCTAAATCAACGCTAATTGATAACTTAGTACTGAAAAGTTACACAAACAGCACGTAACTGTCGGACCAAGCAATATTAACTTAATACCTGCTAACTTAAGTTAATGCTGGCGAGACTTAACTTGCTCTACCTAACTTAACTTCTATACTAACAGTACTAACTATTCAGCGTATCAGTACTAAAACTAACAGACTTAACTTTAATACTAACAGTATTAAGTCTGTTTACAATATTTTCCTAACAATCCTCCCCTAACTTGATCTTCATTCATGAACTTCAAGTTCCTTCAGAACAATCTTTAGCTTTAACTACTTTAAGCTTCACCTTGGGCTTTAGAGGATTGTCTTGAACTTCTGTCTTCAAAATAATAAGTCTTTATGTCTTCAAATCTTGACAGCAACTAGTCTTTAACCCTTGCATCAGCAACCTTGACAATTTTGTACATCAAATCATAAAGTTTCAGTCTATTCTCATCACTTCCAGGTGTGTTAACTCCTGTGAGAGGTGAATCATTGAAAATGTAAATGGATTTGATGTCTCTTTACCAGTTAGCCATTAACTCTGGAGTAGTCAGTTCTTTGGCCACCAGAAAGGTGTATGTCCATGGTCAACTGAAAACCATTTCAACTCTCAGTACTTGAAACATTGGTGAGTTGAATACCATATGGTTTTTGGCAAACCATTACAGCCATCAACGGATTTGATATGCCTTTACCTGTAGCCGTTTGCTCAGGGCTAGTCAATCCTTTGGCACCTAGAAAAGGTAAATTCCATGGTGGATTGAGAACCATGTCAACTCTTTGTACATAAAACTTGGTGAGTTGATATACCATCCACTTTTTGGTAAAGTGTCAACCATCTAATATGGATTTGCATGTCTTTACCATAAGCCATAATCTTATGGACTAGTTATGGTTTTTCCACAGCCTTTACCACAAGCCATAAACTTGTGGGCTAGCCAACTCTTCACTTTAACAGATATGGTGAGTTGAAAACCATACAACTTATTTGCAAGTTGTCAACCATAGAACGGATTTGAGAAGTCTTTACCAAGAGCCGTTTGCTCTTGGACTAGCCAGTCCTTATGTTGGTTAGACATGGTGAACTGATAACCATTTGTTGTGTTAGTGCATAGCACCTTCACCAAGTGTTATCCTTCTCAACTTCTATCCTAGGCTTTCAACCCTACACATTTCATTACTTTCTAATGCCTGCTTGTTTTTCCATCATTTTCAACAATCTATAGCAATCCTCATTCATCTTTCCATCCAAAAGCTTCATTTTCAACATAGTTTGACATACCTCAGCAGATAAAGGATACTTTCTATCAGACAACATGTAAACATCCATAGACTCTAAGTTCAAACAATGTACCCTACAAGTATCATAGTATCTCCAACTTATAATCTTTTGCTGTCCTATCTCACTCCATATAGAATCTGTGCTAAGAGGTTCTTCAAACATAATTCTTAAACATTTCCAAAATCCCTTTTCTAACTTATCCTCTGGCCCATCCATTCCATATCTATTCATCACAATCCTATACAGCTCAGTAAGGTCATCTCTAGATATAGATTTCATCATGGCACCAAAATTAATATATACTATATCTGTTCCATCTTCCCTAACAATTTGATATACTCCTTTTTCTCCTTGCTTAATAATCTTATAGGTAGCTACACTAGGTGTTTTCATAGCTACAGGAACAGGATTAATAGGAGTTTCAGTACCTTTAGCAGTTTCTTCTTGCTCACCAACCTTTTCTGAATCTTCAGAGTCATTCTTATCCACACTTGTATGCATTCCTTTCCTAGCCATTTGTTTTCTTCTCTTTCCAGACTTCTTTGTTGGTTCATCATCCTTATCTTCTTTAAGTCTTTTTGGTGTCTTAGTCTGAAGCTCTTCACCAAATCTTTTCAAACTGGCCTTAGTGGCTTCAAAACTTATTGGAGCAAAGGACTCAATCTGTTTCACAAGCTTGTCAAACTCTTCCTTGACTTCTTCAAAACTCAATTTCCTCAGCTGAGTTAACTTCCATGTCCCTTGATTCTTCAAGTAGTTCATCATATAAGTCTTCAGCTGTGATTGGGTCATGGGCTTGTTCCTTTTAGCTTTGGCTCTTTCTTCAGCATAAAACTTCTTTCTTTGATTCACAAGATCCACCATTCTCTTTGCAAAATCTTCTCCTTGAAGTTCACTTCCAAGCATGTTCTTTGACAACTCTGCATTAGCTTCAAGCTTTGCTCTAATCAAATCCCAATCTTCATTTGTGTAATGCTGAGCTTCAAACTGTACTTGAGCTTTTCTTTTCTTCTGTTGCTCAGTCATCTCTTCTTCTTCTGCAATTCTTTGTGCTAGGAGAGAATCCAAATGTATTTGCTTAGCCTCCTCTTCTTTTTGTAAGGAATCCAACCTTATTGCTTCTGCAAGGCCAACTTCTTCTTGTAATATTTGTCCCTTTGACTTCTTTGGAGTTTATTCACTAAGCATAGGAGCTTTCCCTTCTCTTTGTCCTTTATCTTCACCAACAGTACTAATTTTCTCATTACCAGTATTAAGTTTAATACTGCCAGTATTAATTTCACTAGCAGTATTAACTTCCTTACCAGTAGTATTGACCTGTTCATTACCAGCATCAACTTCTTCTTGAAAGTCCAAGCTTGAGACTACTTTCTTGCCTTTAGTCTCTTTTCTTCTCTTGTATCTCCTTCCCTTGTCAATGGAGGCAACCTTTAAGAGAGTTTTGGATGCTTCAAGAGTGTTTGGACTTATTTCTTCCACTTGTACCTCCCCTGAAGTGTTTACCTTTGTAGTAGGAGGAGTAACCAGTCCTTGTACTAAAGAATCTTGAGGATCATCTTGACCTTTCCTCCCTTGAGCCTCAGGTTCTTCTTCCTCTGAATCTGTCAAAACCAAATTCCTCTTTTTCATAAACCCTTCCAACCTCTTCACCTTTTTGACTAGCTTCACTATTGCATTCCCCATGGTTAGCTTGGTTTGTTTGAGATCCAGTTCCAGGCTATCAATTCTTGAAACCAACTTAGGAATTGCTTAAAGCAAATCATCCTTAGGCATGTGACTTGGAGCCTGTTCTTGTGAGGGTGAGAAGTGATGGTAGACAGGAGATTGATCCTCATAGATGTGCTTATCTGTTATAGGTTCAGTCTCAGGTGGTGGTGGTGGTGATATAGGTGTAGGAATAGGTGGTGGTGTTGGTGTTGGGATAGGTGGTGGTGAGGGTTGGGTTTGAGCCATAACAACATGTTCTTGTCCTGCATTAGGGTTAGTAGCAACAAGTAACATAGAAGGCAATAAAGGTCTTGGTGCCCCCCTAAAACCCCTTTTCATATTCCTAAAAATCTTTTTAGTCAGGGTCACAGCTAGATAAAGGGTTTTGTTTTCTGTTTGAATATTCAAAATTATTTGCAGAAAACGGGGATACATTAAAAACTGTCTTGCTCTTCAAATTTGCCATCAAACCATCAAAAATAAGCTTAGAAAAGTTAGAAGCTCTACCAGAGGATAGACAGATCAAAGCAGTAGCAATATTGCTACCAAATTGATCCCATCCACCACTTTTAGAGCTTATACAGTGTAAAAGATGGTGGACTAAAAAATGCCATTGGGGTGTGAAGAAACTTTTCCAAAAGGTAAAGGTTCCATCAGTAGGATACCCAATTTGCCCCATACCCTCAAAAAGGTCAGCATTTGGCAACATTGTTATTCCTGTGGCGTCATCTAATTGAAGTGAATCCCTAATTGACGCCTCAGAGATTGTGTATCTTATGGTATCAATTGTTGCTCTAATTTCTAGAGACCCATCGGTGTTAGAAGTGGTGATAGCACTCTACCAAAATTGTTTTACTAGAGAATCATAGATAGGTGGATTAGCAGTTAAAGCATACCTGAGGTCTGAACCTCGAAGAAAGTCTACTATCTCAGCAAACCTTGTACTTTCGTCAGGTTTGCGCAAAAACCCTACTTGATTGTGTTTGTCACAATACTTTAATTGAGCCATGTGACGATCGTATTGAGATACTTGGGTTTTGATGCGAGTGAAATTGTAGATGCTGGTAACAGAACTCTTGACTATTTTGTTATTAAGAAAATTTTTTACTTTGCAAAAGAAAAGATAGCATTAAAAAGATAAGTATGAAAGAGAAATCAAACTTTATCTATATATAGCTACTCTGTTGTGCGACTATTGCGTCGTAAAAATCTCTAACGGTAACATTTAAATAGTGATAAAACAGAAAAAGTCAATTTTCCCGCAACCAGCATTAACAATAAACTACCAGTATTAACAATTTACACTACCAGACTTAATTTGGTCAAACAGAATTAAGTTAATGTCAACCCGAATTAATTCTTTTTCAACCAGAATTTACATACTCCTCCTTTGCATCCGAGCTATGCCTGCAAAAAATTTGACTAAAACAAAGAAAAACATATTGCAAAAATTTGTATAGACAGAATTAAGGAAAAACTAACTACCCGAATTAACTCTACTTAACTACCAGTATTAACCTAACAATATTAATATAACTCACTACCAGTATTAACCTGCCAGTGTTAATATGACACCTATCAGTAGTAACCCTAACTTAAATACTAGGATTAAAAGTTACTAACTAACAGTATTAAGATTACTTAGCTACCAGAATTAACAAACTATACATCTAAGCCTCCCCTTAAATGTTGCTATGGGTTGATCATACCAATGCTAACCACCAAGTAATTAAACCGTGGTCCATCAAATGGTTTGGTCAACAAGTCAGCTACATTTAAGTCTGTGTGAATTTTCTCCACACTTATGAGCTTCTTCTCATAACAATCTTTGATGAAGTGGTGACGAATCTCAATGTGTTTGGTCTTAGAATGATAGACTGGGTTCTCCACAATGCAGATTGTGCTTTCATTATCAATGTGGATTTTGGTATTCATGAAGTTGAAACCATAGTCCAACAATTGATTTTGAACCCACAACACTTGTCCACAGCAATTTGCAGCAGCTACATATTCAGCTTCAGTTGTTGAAGTGGCTACAATAGTCTGTTTCTTACATTGCCATGAGATAAGTCTTTGACCAAGAAATTGACAACCACCTGTTGTGGATTTCCTGTCAAGGTTGGAACCACCATAGTCACTATCAGAGAATGCTTCCAAATCAAGGGGTGATTCCCTAGGATACCATAATCCCAAGTTTGGTTTGCCCTTGAGATACTTGAAGATCCTCTTGACAGCATTGAGATGAGAAGTCTTTGGAGTTACCTGAAAACGTGAACAAACACATACTGCATACATAATATCAGGTCTAGAAGCAGTTAAGTACATGAGGGAACCTATCATAGATCTGTACAAGTGTACATCTACATCAAAAGCTTCCTCATCCTTTGTCAAAGGCAACTTGGTCTCCATGGGAGTGATGGCTGCTTTGACATTCACAAGGTCAAATTTCTTGAGTATCTCAGCTACATACTTGTCTTGAGATATGAAGATTCCTCCCTTGTTCTGCTTGACTTGTAGACCTAGGAAAAATGTAAGTTCACCCATGGAACTCATTTGAAATCTGCTTTGCATCAAAACTTCAAACTCATCACACCAAGACTTGTTGGTAGACCCAAAAATGATGTCATCAACATACACTTGAACCAACATGATATCCTTTTTGTTTCTTCTAATGAATAAAGTCTTGTCAATGGTGCCCCTCTTGTATCCATGCTGCTCTAGGAAAGTTGACAAAGTAGCATACCAAGCTCTAGGGGCTTGGTGCAATCCATACAAAGCTTTGACCACCTTATAAACCTTTGTAGGATGATCAGGATCAACAAATCCAGGAGGTTGTGAGACATACACCTCTTCATCAATAGTGCCATACAGAAAAGCACTTTTAACATCCATTTGATAGACTATGAACCCCATAAATGAGGCAAAGGCCAAAAACAACCTGATAGCTTCTATTCTTGCTACAGGAGCAAAAACCTCATCATAGTCAATTCCTTCTTCTTGTCTATGACCTTGAGCTACCAGCCTTGCTTTGTTTCTGACAACTACTCCCCTCTCATCCTTCTTGTTCCTGTAGACCCATTTAGTACCTATCACCTTAGCACCATTGGGTAAATCAACCAAAACCCATACTTGTTGAAGTTTGAACTGCAACAGTTCTTCCTGCATAGC
>BQNB010030640.1:26646-44014 GCA_026074375.1 Tanacetum coccineum | reverse complement strand
GAATGGAATGAAATGAAAATTTTATTCTCGTGAAAAAGTAGTACTTAACATAGTAAGTAGATATTACATTGATGAAATACTGGAAAATTACAAGTTGTTATACCCGAGCTTCTAAGGGACGGATTGTTTGCTAGGATGGTGATGGAGCACCATGATGAGGCTGGTGTAGTAGTGTTTACTAGTCAGGCACCTGAGAATGTGAGCGTGACTAATTTGTTTTACTTGAGAGGGCTGGATGTTGGATCAGTCAACATCCCTTACTTGTTAGCCTGATATTTGAGGAGGTTTGCCACTGGGAGGAAGAATAGGGCGCATATTTCTGGTGGGCAATTTATACCCCAGCTCATTGCTGAGCATTTTAGCTCCATGCTGCGAATACTCCGGATGATGACGTCATTGCATAATAGAATCGGAATTTAAATTAAGTAGTGACCTTAATTATGGGGTTTTACAGGTATTAGCCATTATTATGAAGATTTGAATGTTTGGTATTTGTTTATCTTGATTTCTTGATTTATCGTTGAGTGCTTATTTTTGTTTATCAATTTATACTTGTTTACGCGCTTTTGTATGCGACCTATCATTCAACTGGATCTAGTGAAGTGGACCAAGTATATCTAGAGTCTGGGATAGCTCTCCATATAGTGATTTATACATCTAGAATCATAGTTACATAAATATTGTCTTTCTAAGTCTGTATATAGGATACGCTTTGGGCTTAACTAGTTAATTAGATATTGCCAATGGTTTATTGATCGTGTTAACTAGCAGGTAACCTAGATACATTTGGGAAATTTGCACATTGCAAATGGGAATGTATAATAGTAGTCAAAACTCATGTGATTTTACTACCGTCATAATTATTGGTGAAACCGAAGAACGAAGAATTACCAAAAGAATTATCCGGAATTATTATGATCGTGAAGATGGTGAAACTACACCGAGATTTGAAGCATAGTTAGGTAAAAAAACGAAAAAAAGAGAAAACTACAAAAAAGAAAGAAAGTTTGAAGATAAGCGTTTCGCAAAGGAATTACCGAAGGAATTACACGAAGGATCAATTATTTGTTGATACGTCTAAAAAATCAACGATGTAAAGTATTGTACAAAGTGGAAGATATCGCCACTTACCTTGTAGAGTATGTAAAGTTTTGGGATGATTGGGAAGTTGACCGTTACAGAAACGCTAACTTTGGTTGTTGTTTTTGATCAATGATCAAGACGTTGTAAATAGTTGTGTCTTAATCATGGTAACGGTTAGGAAAAAAGTGTCTAACAACTTGTATCTTAAGTCTTAATCTATTTGTTTTTTGATTTTTATTTAACAATAATTTACTTCCCTCTCACCTAATGATTAGCCATTGGTTTTACGTGAATGGGGATTCATACGAACATGCATGTCTATTCCGTCGTTACGGCCATGTATGTGATGAGTGCTAAAACACACATCATTTATAACCCGGAAAACACTATTAATTGGACTAAAAATACTAAAATATGCTTAATTATATTGCATATATGTTTGTTTGGTATTTTTTATGTCTTGCCAGCACCTTCGCAGCTCAGCAAGACCCACAGCAGCCAGACCCATGATCCCTCCTACCTTTATCTTTTCTATATATGTACATTTATTATTATTCGTGTCATGATGTATCTAACTATTAAACATGTTCCCATATTTTTTAATATATATATCATGATATGACGTTTTGGTTTGTTTGTATGTGATAGAATCAAGCCTGGCTGTAAGTTCAGCACCATATTTCATGAATAAGTTACGGAACCAAGCAGGATATTCACACTAAATGCAAGAATGGGAATGAGAGATGATTTCAAATGAGTGGAAGCTGAAGAAAAGTCTAACTTAAAGACTTCGCTGTAAACAAAAGTGCTTACCGGGAGACAACCCGGATTGTTATTTAATTTCGTTATCGAGTCTGTCCTCCCAGACATCAATACGGCGTATCTGCTCCATACCATACGGCATATTGATCGTCTGGACGTTATCAGTCTTTAATTTTACTACACTTTAAAAATATTATTGTTATATTTTGAATAAGGCGTATTCACTAACCTGATACGCCGTATCTACAAGACTGACTCGTATTTAGTTTGTTTAGTTTAGTTTAAATTAACCGTAGGTACCAAGATAGGAATGCACTTGTTTTTATAATAGTTCTAAACCATTACAGTAACCCCCCCCCCCCCCCCCCCCCTCCCCGGTCACCCTCTGCCTAGGCCCAAAACACCTTGTTCCTTCTAACATTTCCTACAGGACTCCGAGTACAAGCACAATCTCCCGAACGAATAATGGTGCCCCCGAGAATCTTAACCCATTTCCCCCCCTCCCAGGCCAAATCCCTCTAAAGAGTGAGTGGACTCTTGAAAACTTCAAGGCGGCTATTCAACACAATCTTGCTCATAAACGTAACTTGGAGAATCTACCGAGCAAATATCAGGGGAGTTTCTCATTCTAATTCTTTTTTAATTCCCGTATTTAATGTTTTATATATACAACGAGGACGTTGTATAATTCAAGTGAGGGGATGGAATTAGAATGTTTACTTGTCCTATTTTTCACATTAAAATGATTAAAATGCTTAAATTATGCTCAAATTTTAAAAAAATTCAAGCATACTTTTGTGAAATTACTTGATACATAACCCGCACACAATAACCCTTGTTAGATATTGTGAGGATTTAACCTTTCTGTTTCCAAATGTTTACCTAAATTCCACAAAATATGAGTGTGCCGGTGATGTAGTAGACTTTAGAACTTGGCTTGGTATATCTATTCGAGACCACAATAATGAGTATTATGGATTTAATTGGAGTAACTTGTTTAAATTGGTAAATTTTAGGATTACACCCAAATCGCCTTTATATGTTGCTTATTAACTAACTACACTAGTTAGTTAACCTCCCATTTAAACCCTTACTACTCTCATCTTTAAAGTGAAGATCCACTAGAACAACCCGCAGAGCCAATCCTTTAGGAATTTACACCAACTATTTGTTTCATTACACCCTTACACCTTAACCTACCATGTTAGATTAAGTTTAATTTATAGTTGCTAGTTGCTTAAAGTGTAAAGTTTGTATTTCTCGAGTCTTGTGTCATTTTCTATCTTTGGTGTGGTTGGAAATTTGCACATTGCAAATGGGAATGTATATTAGTAGTCAAAACTCATGTGATTTTACTACCGTCATAATTATTGGTGAAACCGAAGAACGAAGAATTACCAAAGGAATTATCCGGAATTATTATGATCGTGAAGATGGTGAATCTACAACGAGATTTGAAGCATAGTTAGGTAAAAAAAAAGGAAAAAAGAGAAAAATACAAAAAGAGAAAGAAAGTTTGAAGATAATCGTTTCGTAAAGGAATTACCGAAGGAATTACACGAAGGATCAATTATTTGTTGATACGTCTAAAAAATCAACGATGTAAAGTATTGTACAAAGTGGAAGATGTCGCCACTTGCCTTGTAGAGTATGTAAAGTTTTAGGATGATTGGGAAGTTGACCGTTACAGAAACGCCAACTTTGGTTGTTGTTTTTTATCAATGATCAATACGTTGTAAATAGTTATGTCTTAATCATGGTAATGGTCAGGAAAAAAGTGTCTAACAACTTGTATCTTAAGTCTTAATCTATTTGTTTCTTATATAAGTGTGCTAAATCATATTCTCGATACCTAAACCACAAAAGTCGATTTTCAGAGGAGAAAAAGAGCAGAAGAGGTCGAGCAACGTATTTAATTCCATAGGAGACAACGTGTAATGCCATATACTTTAGTAATCGCTTAGTTTTTGGTATCATTCGTTAACTCGGTTAGTTTACATTGGCTAAATAGTTACTATTGTATTTATTATGACGTTTGAAGGCTAATACCTTTGGGTATTAGCCATTATTATGAAGATTTGAATGTTTGGTATTTGTTTATCTTGATTTCTTGATTTATCGTTGAGTGCTTATTTATGTTTATCAATTTATACTTGTTTACGCGCTTTTGTATGCGACCTATCATTCAACTGGATCTAGTGAAGTGGACCAAGTAGATCTAGAGTCTGGGATAGCTCTCCATATAGTGATTTATACATCTAGAATCATAGTTACATAAATATTGTCTTTCTAAGTCTGTATATAGGATACGCTTTAGGCTTAACTAGTTAATTGGATATTGCCAATGGTTTATTGATCGTGTTAACTAGCAGGTAACCTAGATACCTTTGGGAAATTTGCACATTGCAAATGGGAATGTATAATAGTAGTCAAAACTCATGTGATTTTACTACTGTCATAATTATTGGTGAAACCGAAGAACGAAGAATTACCAAAAGAATTATCCGGAATTATTATGATCGTGAAGATGGTGAAACTACACCGAGATTTGAAGCATAGTTAGGTAAAAAAACAAAAAAAAGAGAAAAATACAAAAAAGAAAGAAAGTTTGAAGATAAGCGTTTCGCAAAGGAATTACCGAAGGAATTACACGAAGGATCAATTATTTGTTGATACGTCTAAAAAATCAATGATGTAAAGTATTATACAAAGTGGAAGATATCGCCACTTACCTTGTAGAGTATGTAAAGTTTTGGGATGATTGGGAAGTTGACCGTTACAGAAACGCCAACTTTGGTTGTTGTTTTTTATCAATGATCAAGACGTTGTAAATAGTTGTGTCATAATCATGGTAACGGTCAAGAAAAAAGTGTCTAACAACTTGTATCTTAAGTCTTAATCTATTTGTTTTTTGATTTTTATTTAACAACAATTTACTTCCCTCTCACCTAATGATTAGCCATTGGTTTTACGTGAATGGGGATTCATACGAACATGCATGTCTATTCCGTCGTTACAGCCATGTATGTGATGAGTGCTAAAACACATATTATTTATAACCCGGAAAACACTATTAATTGGACTAAAAATACTAAAATATACTTAATTATATTGCATATATGTTTGTTTGGTATTTTTTATGTCTTGCAGGTAAAAGGATTGAAAACGGTGCAAAAACAAGAATTATCAGACTCAATAACAGGAATACTAAAATATACTCAAGCTAAGATGAAGTCGTGAAATGTCCCCGAGCATACCAGTGGAAAGAGCACGAGAATACGAGTCCAACGGTGCCCTCGGATCTTATTGGGCCAGCCCGTGACCCATTTAATAGGCCCGGCCAGCCCATGTTATCTAAAAGCCCAATTATGAAATAAAGCCCAACAATGAAAATCATAAAAATGTGTTACTATAATGGTTATGACATCATCACACATGGGATCAAATTAAATCAAACTTCATCACGTGACATTCCATTATCATGAAATAGGCGAATGAGGAGTGGACACATGGCAGGGAAATGTAATATCTTTTTCAATTCATTTGCAAAATGAAGGAATAAAAAGAAGAATGATCCAACAGTTTAGAAGTGTGCGTTTATTTAACGCAAAAAGGAAGACCACGTGTCACGATACAACCCGTTGATCAATTCTGCGTTACATGATAATCCGTGTGATACTAAATAAGAGCCAATGATTGGCTGAGTGATTACCAAATGATTGGGAGCAATTTACAAAATCTACCCCTTGGTCCCTATTTATATCAACCCGCTCCCCCTCACTTGAAAAAGGTGGAAAATTAGTTTTTCTAGTCTTTTAGTTTTTTAGCTTATTCTAGTTTAGTTTTAGCTTATTTCTGTATTTTGTGCTTATTGTACTTGCTTATTTCGCATGCTTAATAAGATGATGTAATAAAAATCATTCGAAGTTGATTGAAGATTTCATTTTGCTCATTTGATTCTTATTTACTCATTTCTCTTTTTCTTGGTATAGCTTATTCAATAAGCTATATTCTTGTGCTTATTTCTAAAACTTATTATTCTCAAAAGTTTTTAATAACATTAGATAATGACTCCTATAAGCTCTCAAAGCTCATCCGAATCATTTTCAAATGTTTTTAAGCACTTTTTGATATAATAAGCTCAAATAAGTTCGATCTAGCTTATTGATGCTCTTAATTCGTTTTTTTGTTTGAATAGAAGCTCTTATTTTCTGATAAGATAAGCTTCTAAATAGCTTATTTGGTTTAGAATGAGCTTATATTGTTAGATCAAATTTTTGTGAGCTTATATGCTTAATCGACTTATCGTTTGATTCATTAATGTTCTCTTAGCTTAATCTGAATCCTTGTTACTGTTTTCCATTGCTTATTGATTAGCTTGGAGCTGATCTAGTTTGATATTTTGCTTATTTAGTGGTTTATGTTGTAGATCTTGAATTCGTTTAGATTATTATTAAGGTTTATCTCATTGTTTTTTATGTTAGTTGCTTAAATCTTGTTTGCTTATTCGACATGTCTAGTGCTTAATTCGTTTAGATTTAGTTTATTAAAAAGTTGTAGCTTAAAACTCATACTAGCTTAAGATCATTTAGTTTATTTTGACGAGGTAACTTGTTCTAGAGCTTATATCATTTTAGGATTGCCTATCTGGTATTCTTATGTGCTCGTGGCTTATTTAGGAGTTATAACTTATCTTGTTTAGCGTATCTCTTAAATTTTAAAATTTATTATCCTGCAAATTGCTATAAATATCAATTCTGTTGTCCCCTAGTTAAGTTTTGCGTTCGGTTTGTAAAGTTTATGATTGGACCACGTTTGCTATTGGGCCTGTGTTTTAGATGTATTGAATTGGTATTGGTTTTGTTTGTAAATGTACCTTAGGCCTGTTCTAGGATTTATAACTTGGGGTTACGATTTTGATTGTGTAATTGCAAATTATGTGATTGACTGTTACATTCACAGTTTATATATCTTTGTTTTAACTTTTGGTATCGGTCAACTCACGAGGCGTGGAGCTTAAGGGTTTATTTAGCTAGATAGAATTTAAGTATTTTCTTTAGCTAAATAAATCGGGTGGTAATCGTTAATTGCGGCTCTTCAATTCGGTTCCATTTTCTATCCTTTTTCGATTAATTAGTATAGCTTATTTTTAAAATGTTTTACTTTGCTTATTTGATTATTATGAGTAGAAAGTAGTTTAATTAGTGCTTGTTAAGTGATTAGTGGATTAGAAATTAAGTGTGGATTTGAAAAAAAAAGGTTTAATTAATTAATAATCTTTGATTATTTAGATTTATAGTTTGAATGTTTTAAATGGCAAAAGCCGGAGAAATAGTCAAACTATACATTTCGTAATTAATATCTTTTTGAAAGATTTTTGTCAACATAAACCAACGTTGTGAGATAATTATCTTTTCTAAGGAAATTAATTCGTTAATAAACCTTAATTCACACGTGATGAACTTTTCACGTCACTTAGCAAGCATATTAGTCATTTATATCTTTTAGATCAATTTTAGTATAATTTTGTAGTTTTAATTCTTAGAATTAATTTTAGTTTAATTTTTTAGTATAAAAATAGTTTAAAACCAAAACCAAAAACTTAAATGACAATCAAGCTCGATTTACAACTTGAACGTAGATTTCCATTCACCTCTCACCGAGGAAAACGATACCCATGTTGATTACTTTTTATTCTTACCTAAGAATAATTTGTATGATACTTAGCTTGCGTATACGTATATGTATTTCTATAAATATATATATTATACATTTGAGGGTTTATTTGATAAACGCGTTGAAAAACGATAATATCAAAATGGCGCCCCTGCCGGGGAGAGGTGTAGCGATTTTTACGAGAATGTTCGTATTCGTGCCTTGAAGATCCTTTCTTCGGAAAGTTAATTTTCGTACTTATTAAAAAAAATAAAAATCCAAAAATATTTTCTTTTTCATTTTATATTTCTTTTATATAAATATTAACATAATTCAAAAATATTTTTATTTTTATTATCACCTTTATAAAAATCTTAAAAATATTCTCCTTTATCCTCTTATTTCATTTAATTCTCTTCTTCTTTATCCTCTTATCCGTTTAATTCTTCGACATGTCTTCATATAACTATTTTGGTTGCTCGTGGTGTGGAGGTCCGTTTAATGGTGGAAACTGTCCGGGCTGTAGCAATGTAGGATCCAGAAATGAGTTTGTCTATGACCCAAATCCTTATTCTTATAATGAAACACCGAACTTCTTCAACCAACCTCCACAGCCCCAGTACGAGACATACTCGTGTGAGTTATGTGGGAACGATTCTCACTATGGTTTTGATTGTCCGCCACGGTTACCGCTTGTCTATGAGCAGGAACCATGCTACAATCAAAACTTTAGTGATAATTATTATCCATAAAATTCATCGAGTTTTCCACAGCAATATCTTTGCTGTGAAAACTGTAGGGGTCCTCATGAAAGTTTTCAATGTCAACTGATGAATTAAAACCACTTTGAGCATAATTCTAACTATTCCGGTTTTGACCAACCCCCACAGTATTTCATTAATCATCAAGAAGACCTTAATCAGCAAAGGATAAGTGATGTGCACGTTATATGGGATAAACTAGAAAAGTCACATAATGAAATTCTCAACATGGTGCGATCATTTTGTGAAATGTTAATTCAACAAAAGCAGGCGGCTAATGTTAGTACTTATACTCCCGAACCTTCGCGACATTACAATTACGAGGATGACGATGATGACGAGGAGTATTCTATTCCTTTAAAAGAAATGCCTCAAATTTCTTCGTCTATTGCTCTCGTACCCGTCTCTTCTATTATGGAGCCCAAGGACTCTCTCATAATGGGGAATGAGGAACTTAGCACTATTCTTGAAAAGGAATCGGACGAATTCATAAAGTCCAGTGTTGAGGATCTTATTCCAATCCTAAGAGAGTCCGAGGATACATCTGGTAGTGATAGTGAGAACATTTTACCTTCGAGTGATGATTTCTATCCCATTTTTGAGGAAAAATCTGTGACTTTCTCTAACCCTCTTTTCAATTCAAATGATTTTACCTCTAGTGATGACGAGTCACTATCCGATAAGGACGTTCCGGAAGATGTTGAAATTTACTCTAACCCTCTTTTCAAATTTGATGACGAATATATCTCTAGAGACGTAAATCCTCTTTTTGATGAGGTGTTAGAGGACATCAAGTGCAAGGTTTCTTATGATTCCAACCTTGATGAGTCGACTTTCCTAGTCACACCTCTTTTCGATTCTAATAAGGATGGGTTTTTCACTCCTAGTGATGACATTGAGCTTTTACTTCACCATGATCCGTCTATAAGCATTATTTCCATTCTCAAGGGATTCATCGATGAACCGCCTCTCGAAGAGTGATGATTTATTTGATCTGGAATAAAAAGAAATTGATTGGAAGAAGATTTTGTACGATGCTCCAATTGATGATTTGATTACCGAGGACAAAGTTTTCGACCCAGGGATTTATGAGAAGAGTTTTTCTCCGACATTTGTGAAGTTAACCTTTGAGGATCTCCATTATCTTTCCCCATCAATTGTGTTATGGAATATTTCTTCCTTATCTCACTTATTCGGTTGGATTATCCTTTTCTTCTCTCCTCGGGACGTGAGGACACCATTTTTGACCCTGCATCTGACGCTTTTCATTTTATATTCTCTAAGTCGTCGCATTGATAATCCGATGGTGATTTTTCCATTCTTCTGTTTCTGCCCCAAGGACAAAGGAATTCGGGGAGAGTCAAGCTAAGATCGCATAAAACAAGCGCTTTTCGGGGACGCAACCCAGTGTCTGTCTTCTTTTATTTATTCTTAATAAATAAGATGTGTGATTTGTTATCCCAAGTGTGGGGGACGGTGCTTCTTTCTCTGGTATGTGGGTTTCGTTTTTGCAGGGTTCCTAAGATAATGAAGAACCGTGCTGTTTTCACACCTCCAATCTCCCGGTCTTCGATCTTTTACTTATTTTGGAATCCTCAATCCTGATCATGTATATATATATATATATATATATATATATATATATATATATATATATATATATATATATTGTTTCCCCTTTCACACTTGGAATTTTTTTCATTTGCCTTTATACACTTCTAGTGTGCAGGTAAAAACCTGGACATTTTTGACATGAGGCCAATGGTTTTATTTCTAAGTGTGGGGGGGATTTCTATCGAAATGTGATCTTACCTGTGCCTTGCTGTGTCCCTCGCAACCCCATTTTGGCCAAAATTTTAAATTTTTAAGTCTTAATATCTAGTTTATTGTTCATATCTAAAAAATAATAAAAAAAATAAAAAAAATTGTGTGTAGAAAAATGTTGAAAAATATAAATAGTTAGTTGGATAAAAAAAATAATAAGTGTTTTGACAGCATGTCGGCTTTCGTGGTAAAGAACGATAAAGTAAATTTTTGACTCCGACCGGTTTTAGTATCATAGCTTCTCCTTAACTTTATATAGATTGATTTTCTATCTTTATACAAAGAGCTATAAAAAGCGAGTCTAGCTTGAAAAAGCCAAGACTTTGCAAGCTCCCATAATTGATTTTAAATATGCGAAGATCGATTTATTAGAGTTGAGATTGTTGCCAGTCTATGTGACTTGTTAAAGTGCCGATCTTAATTCGCTAGGCTGAGTATTCACGAGTTTCTTTATTAGAAATTTAAAATTGTGAAGAACAAGAGATGATAGAGTAGAGTATAAGTTTTGATGCTAAACATAGAATAGTTGGATTTCTTTAAGGCTAATAAATGTTAATTATGGCTTTTTGCTCCCATCAGCTTAATAAATGTTATATAAGTGTTAAATAAATAAAGTTTCTTTGGTTTTTGCAATTCTTAGTTTAGATCACTTCGTAGAGATTCCTTCTGGTGAAAGTAAGGTACATATCGAGGTTTTGTCAGTGTTGTAGGGAAATAGACTCCTGGACCATGGTCGGCTCGCATACCGATGTGGCAGTTGTTAAAAGACCACAAGACTTAAAATTTGTCTATAATAATAATAATTATGTAATAAACCAAAGCTGAAATAAGACTTCTGGATCATGGTCGGCTCGCATACCGATGTATTGCTGACTGTCGTTTTTTTTTAGTCGTTTTTTAAAGGAGTGGATGGGTAATAATAATACTAATAAAACTCATGGGCTGATATAAAAGTTTACTGCCTACTTGCCGGCTCACAAACGGATGTGTCTAGTCTTCAAAATAAGGGCACATAGTTATAATAATCCGAGAATGAATAATGTTTGATGCATCTTGCGGCTACAACCGATGTTGCAGCCTTCTAAAAGGTCGAGGAGGTGGAACTTACAACGTTCGAATCTGTTGCATGCATCTTGCCAACTCACAACCGATGTTGCAGCCTTCTAAAGGACCGAGGTTTAATAATGTTGCAATAATAATAAGTATAAAGCCAAATTTCGACTCCAGGGTTATCTAAATAAAGCCTCCGTCTCTGGACTCATAGTTGAGTTATTTCGGATGAAATAAAAAGGATAACCCCTAAATCATGCGAAATTAAAACCTTAATGTTGACCTTATTCTCACCATATCGTCTCTTTAGGAAAGGATTTCTAACTAATTATGGTCTAAACCGGGTTTACTTTATATTAATAAGGGCATAATTTATTTGTCACCAATAATAATAATAATAAAATCTTGAGATACAAAATTAGGAATAAGGGAGGAAAAGGAAGTACAAAATTAGCTTTTATGAGTAGTGTTAGCATCATAACTTGTAATTTACAATGATCTTGTTTTTAAGCTTGGCTTGGGGAGGTGAAAGTTGGGGACGATGAATTTATCCATTTGGACACTATTAGTGCTTTTTGTTCTGTGATCCTAAAAGTTATCAATGAATAATGAAAGTAATACATTATGGCACACATGAATAAGTTGTAAGTTGTAAATTATAAAAAAAAACATTCAAAAAATGGTTAAAATGGGGGGTGCTTGCGAAATAAATGATTTTTGAACCTTTTAATGGACCTTTTCTGTTCTTGTTTGATTGTGAGGGGTCATAAGTTAAAAAGGGATAAATTTATTTATTTCCGGGTTTGTTTTATCTACATTGCGTGTGGGACCAGCAATGGCTTAGTGTGGGGGAATTTGATATTTGCTAAAACACACGTCATTTATAACCCGTAAAACACTATAAAAAGACTAAAAATACTAAAATATGCTTAATTATATTGAAAATATGTTTGTTTGGTATTTTTATGTCTTGCAGGTAAAACAGATTGAAAACGGTGCAAAAGTGGATATTTACGGGTTGGATTGATCAAAGAGGCTTTAAAAATTCAAAATACAAGATAAAAGTCGTGAAAAGTTACCGATCATGCTCCATTGTGAAAAAGCAGAGGAAGGGGTAACGAGGTCAAGGGTGCCCTCAGATATTTTTGGGCCAGCCCGTTAACCATTTCAGGGCGGGAGCCCAAATAATTTAGCCCAACCATTGAGGCCCAAGGCAATTACATTAAATATGAGTTATAGAATGGTGGCATGACGTAGCCATTGATGTCACCTCACATGCATGGAAATTAGGAAATTGAGGGTCATGTGCAAGCACTATAGGTAAATATGATTGCAGTAAGGATATGCCACCTGTTGAAGCAATGTTATACAATTCAAATTTGCAAATTGGTTTACTTCATATCTGATCCAACGGACGTTATTAATGCGTACGAATGAGCTGTGCAAGTCTACATGTGGCATTCAATTAACGGTGGATCAGGCATCATATTTTCGACGATCCGAGGGAATTTAAAATAGAGCCAATGATTGGTTGGTGCAATTTTACAAAATCCCCCTTCTTGTAGTTATAAATTTACTCGTCACCCCACATAATGTTATGAGTGGTTTTTGATTTTAGTTTTTTTTAGTTTAGGAGTAGATTAGAGTTAGATTAGGTTTATTTTTATTTTCCAGCTTATTGTTGTTAGATTTAGCTTATTTGTCAGTTTGAGCTTACTGTAATACGTTTGAGCTTATTAGTGCTAAAATAAAGTTGGTGTTTGGATTAAATTTATGATTTATTTCTAATTCTTTTCTTCTATTTTGAGCTTATTGATAATAAGCTTTTCATAAGCTTATGTCCGGCTTATTTTGCAGCTTATAGCACGAAAGAAGTGTAGATCCAAAAAGCTTAAAAAGCTTATTCGTTTCATCCTTTGTTTCCTCTATAAGTTTCAATCAATAAGTTTTTAGATAAGTTTTAGTCTTGAGCTTATTTCCAAGTTTGTTGTTATTGCTTATTGTTCTACTTTTAGCTTATATCCTAGTTTTGAATAAACTTATCTTATGGTTTATTCGAGTTTAGATTTAGCTCAAATCTATAAAAGTTTTTAATCTTGTTCTTATTTCTTGTTTCCACTTTTGGGTCGTTTGTAATCACTATGGTTTAGCTATTTCTTTGTTTCAAATTTGAATTGGGTTATCTTATAAGTGTTTTATGGCTAGATTCATTAAGCCGGTAGTAGAAATTCTCGAGTAGTGTGCATTTGATTTTTAGAATTGCTTTGGTCACGTTTGGATTATTAAATCTAGGCCCGTTTTTCTTGGATTTTTGGTTTGGGCTTGCATTGATAAATCTGGGCTTGTAACTGCTTGCTTATTAGGATATAGAAATTGCAAATTGTATGTTACTGTTAACAATTTTGGTTTGTTTTGTTTTTTTGTCTCGAACTCGAGACTGTGATTGTCCATGAAAAAGGACTTTTTTTGATAAAGAAACTTACGATAAACTTTGCAAGTGTTTACAAACTCTTGAAAAACCCTTTGCATCACTTTAGAAGCTGTTCTCAAATTAATCAAGATATTTTTCAACAAGAAAAACAAATGTTTTAAATTCAAATGCTCCGAGTTTTACTCAGTTGTTCGTATTAAGTGAATTGAAAGTAAGTCTCAAGCCAATAACAAGGTCACAGTCAATGTCAAGTTGAAAGAGCCAATTATGTCTTAAAGGAAATGTGGAGGATAGTTCAGTCAAAATAGTTATGGATAAATTGAGACTATTAAACATTGAATTGGAAAAACATAGAGTGACAAAATACGGGTGTTGCTGAGAACTGAGCATTTTGAAATGACTTATAAACAAACTTTATGACTTGATTAAACCAAAACGTGTGCAATAAAAAGAACAATGTGATGAGTTAATCAAGCAGTCCAATATAAAGTCTGGGGAGATTTCTGATTTAAATGTAAAAAATTCAAGGAACAAGGTTTTGGTCATAGCAAGCCCTAAAATGTGTTAAGGAAACTTAAAGGAAAAGTGTTAGATAACAAGGAGACTTTGACCCACTTGTTGATCCAAACATGTATATCGGATTACATGGTACCCAATTCACACCCAAATCAGTTGAATAAATAAGGACTGTCATCCTGTATATTGAAAGCATACCCAGGAAGAAGCTTTGGTCCTTAGGGATATAGTCGAGCATGTAAAAGCAAATTATCCTCAAGGAGCCAACTTTTAGAGTCTGCCTTTAGGTAGTACCAAAGTCATTCAGGATTTGCTTTCAACATTTGTAGATCTTGCCCTAGCATCAACAATTGTGGTCTCAATTAATTGAGGTCATGCCGGGAAAAAGGACAAGAAAGTTAGTTGGCAGAATCCATCACTCATCTACAGTAAACACAAAACCAGCCTCGACTTCAAACATAGTTTCTAACAAGCGTGTGTTGCATTCTACAGGTGAAGACTTTCTACTAGTGCTAGCAGATCACAGCCTTCAGGCAATACCAAGAATATAGGATTTTGCAATACACCAAGTAGTAATTCGGATGAAATAAAGTAAAAGCTTATACTAGGGAACGTTAAATCTAGTTTGAATAAAAAGAATGGTACTATTTGTTAATGGATCTGCGGTTGTGTAGAATCTCAAGAAACAGATAATTCTGATTATGTTTGTATTCACCGTGATTGTGTTCCATGTCTTCTGATAATTCTGTGTGTTTCTAATTCTTTGATTGTTGTGAAATCTCAGTGCTAAATATAATAAGCATAATATCTAAGAAAGATAGTTAGAAACAACAGGAAAGGGTTAACTCAGATAGGAGATATTTGGAGACATGACGGTCGGACCTTCACTATAGTAGGTAATGCGTGCATTTAACTAGGATTTACCACTGCATAATGAAGTGCCTTACTAGGAAACAATAGTTCTAGACTCTGAATCACCCCAAAACCTGTGTTAAATGGGTATATCAAGGAAACCTAGGAAGAATAAAAATGTTGGAGTCTCTTGTTAGCAAAACTAGGTTTTACAACTAATGTCTGCTAACAATAAAGGACAACCAGTAAATATGGCGGATCCACAAAAATAACCAATATTCCCATATACTTCTTTGAATGAATGAAGGTTGTCAAAATCGTTCTCTTAGTATTTGGACTTCCGGTTGCTCGTAGCACATAACTGAGATCGCTCTTAGCTCACCAATTTCGTCAGTTAAATTATTGGGGTACAGTTAATTTCGGAAATTGATTCCAAGTTGCAAGATAATAGGTTTTGGAGGACTATCCGATTGGGAATGTTACTATTTCAAGGGTTTTTATTACGTTGAGGAATTGGGATAATCTATTTTCTGTGGGACAATTCTGTGATTCCAATCTTGAAGTGGCTTTTCGTCAACACACATGCTTCATTCGTAATCTAGAAGGTGTTGATTTATTGACGGGATCTCGAGGGGATAACCTTTATACTCTCTCTCTCTTGGGAATATGATGGCATCCTCTCCCCCCCCCCCCCCACCTCCTCCCCCCCCCCCCCATTCCCACCCCCCCCCCCCCCTCCCATATTTGTCTATTGTCAAAGGTATCAAAACCAAGTCTTGGTTATGGCATCGTCGTCTTCTAATTGAACTTTGGTTCTATCAATCATCTAGCACGACATGGACTTGTACGAGGTCTCCTACCGCTACTGTTGGAAAAGGATCACTTTATGTTCTGCATGTGATTAGGCAAATGTTAAGAAAATCTCTACCTGTCTGCATATAGGATCTTTGTGGGTAATGCCGGTCAGGCGAGTGTCAATGGAAAGAAGTACATCCTCGTTATTGTCGATGACTACTCTCGATTTACATGGGTGAAATGTTTGCGATCAAAAGATGAAGCTCCAGATTTTATTATCAATTTTTTGAAGATGATCCAAGTACGACTTAAGGAAAACGTCAGGACGCATCAGAAGAGATAATGGAACTGAGTTTGTTAATCAGACATTACGTGAATATTATGAGAAGGTTGGAATCTCTCATGAAACATCAGTTGCACGCTCTCCACAGCAAAACGGCGTTGTTGAAAGACGAAATCGTACGCTAATTGAAGCAGCACGCACTATGTTAATTTATGCAAAAGCTAATTTTATTACTATGGCCGAAGCGGTTGCCACAGCCTGTTATACCCAAAATCGTTCCATGATACGTCGTCGTCACGGTAAAACACCATATGAGCTTTTACACAACAAACCTCCCGATCTATCGTATCTACATGTGTTTGGGTGCCACATTTGACTACCAACGAATGATTGTGAGAATGTGGGCAACGTTACAACCAACAGGTGATATTGGTATTTTCATTGGATCATGCCCCAAAAAGAAAGCTTTTCCGGATTTCCATTAGAATACAATGACGAATAATTGAAACTTTTACGTTGATTTTGACTTAGCCTCGACGCGATGGCTTCTGAACACAGCAGTTCAGGACCCGCTCTTCATGAAATGACTCATGTATCAATCAGTTCAGGACACGTGCCAAACCCTCATTCTTCAACACCATTTGTCACCACAATCGAGATTTGAATGGGAATTTGTTGTTTTTCAACAATGTTTGATGAGTCATACATTAGTCCCCCACTAATGTTGATTTACAAGCCTTGAATTCATTGCTCCTTTCCTGAAAGCAGTTGCACTGTATACCTGTGTATCAAATGGTTCACCTTCCTCAACTACAGTTGATCAAGAATGTTACCATCACAAGTAACTTCTCTTACACCACAAGGAACTCAAAAACCTTTTTTTCTCATGATGTTGAAAGAAATATAATCATCGATTATTGAAGTTGAACATATGGGTAATGATCTCCGTTACTTCAGGTATTCTATTCAGGAATGTTACTTTTTATATTCAAATCTTCATTCACCAGTGTTATTCATACAATTGTGCCTCCCGATCACCAAGTTTCTGAACACAATAGCAAATGGACGAAGGATCACCCACTTGAGAATATAATCGGTGCTCTTGACAGACCAGTTTCCACACCTCCCACTCCATGAACAAGCCCTTTTATGCTACTATGATGCCTTCCTAAACATCAGTGAACCCAGAACTACAAAGAAGCATTAACCCAAGCGTGATGGATTGAAGATATGCAAGTGAATTCATGAATTTGAACGTCTGGAGGTTTGGGAACTTGTTCTCCTCCTGGACAAGCATTTGTTATCTCTCTTAAGTGGATACATAAGGTTAAACTTCGATGAGTTAGGAGGTATTCT
>BQNB010030640.1:11646-24146 GCA_026074375.1 Tanacetum coccineum | reverse complement strand
AGGGAAAAAGAATTTAAACGATTATTTGTGCCTTATGTGTTACTTGTTTATGCCTTTAGGGTGTAGTTTGCTAAAATTATGTCTATAGGTATGAGAGATAAAACATTTAGGACTATGTGTGCTAGTTGTTTAACTTGAATATACCTTATAAAACTTAATTTGCAAAATTAATAAGTTGTGTAAACATGGGGGGCCAAATGTGTCTAAGATAAAATTCGTTTTTTAACACCATAACCCCCACCCGTCCCCTTCACTGTTCATTCACTCAACAACACACATCCAAACACATTCAATCTCACACACGAACACTTTTACACTCGATTCACATCAATCAAGCTTACTCACTCCATTTCATCTAAGGTATAACTTAAATCTCGATCTTCATCTCCTAATCAACTCGAATCCCAAAAGGAATTGTGCGTTTTCGTCATTCTTGATCGTAGCAGCCCTAATTATAAAATTAGGGTTCGTCAAATCATAAAGTGGTGAAAACGTTTAATTGTTTGAGGGCTTTTGTAGTATTAGGTTTAATAAATGTATAGGTTAACCTAGCTTGATCACTTGTTGTGATTTAAATGTTTTCTTGAATGTTTTGTGTTCGAAAATTAGAGCAATGTGCAAAATAATGTAATAATATGATATGTTTGTGTATGAGATGGTTATATCATGGCTAAGTGAAAATGCTAGATTAGTGTTAAATGTGAAAATCGATCTTGCACAAATTTAAGAAATCGATCGAGTATAAACCATATGGACCGATCTAGTAACGTGTGGTGAATCGAACGAGTGTCTTAGTGTAAGGGTCGAACGAGTGATTTATGGACCGAACGAGTATCATCTAACGAGGGTCGAACGAGTGTCTAACGTGTGGATCGAACAAGAACTTTACAAAATAGATCGAACGAGCGTCATTTAAATTGGATCGAACTAGTGTCTAAATGTGAGGATCGAACGAGTGGATCCTAGTGAGGATCGAACGAGTGAATACTTGTATGGATCGAACGAGGGACTGTATGGATCGAACAAGTGAATACTTGTATGGATCGAACGAGTGACTCTTAATGTGGATCGAATGAGTGATTGCAAATAAGGACCGAACGAGTGAAGTATAGTGTTGATCGAACGAGTGCCATGTAGAAAGGACCAAACGAGCGATTGACAGTAGGACGAAACGGGTGAATTGGAATTATGGAATCGAACGAGTGGTTGCTTATCAGGGCGAATGAGTGTTATAATAAGGACACGACACGAGCGTAATTTTGTGAAAAAACCAATCAAGGTTTTTTTCTTTAAGGGAACGTCACGATAGTAAAGATTATCAAAACACTACAATTTTTTGCTCATAACTCACTTTAGATAAATCTTTTTCTAACTAAGATTAAATTCAAACAAAGCTCTTAGTTTTAATTGACAGTTAAAAGCTTGACAATCAAGGTTAACTACAATCGACTTAAATTTGTTAGGATAGGTGCTTTTTGTCTTACACGCTATTCGTCTATCTAAGTGATTGATTTCAAAAGTGCTAAAAGTCATAAAGGTTCTCATGAATGAATGATTGTGTTTTCTTATAAACTGCACTCACTCTTTCTTAAACAGACTCATGGCAATTTCAATAGCGGATCAGATTGCTTTGGATGATGCATTGGTGGCTCCGGCTGACCGACTTAAGATTGGTAAATGCAATCTTCGCTTAAGTTCGGATGTCACATCAAAGGAAGCAACCCTTCAAGTGGTCTACGATGTGTTAAAGCTCACTCCTTTCTACTAAGGTCTTTCCAAGTCACTGCCTGATGCTCTGAGATCCTATATCCTAGGAATTCTGGGATTCTGCTTATGTTCATATCGATCTGTTCGATTGCCGATTTAAGATGAATAACAAGAAGCACTTATACGGTCTTGAACTAGCTTCAGAGTCATTCTTCGAATTTGCCCTAAAGTCGGTAATAAGAAGTTTGTAGAACCACCTCTTGAGAAGGAGATTCTCATCTTTCTAGCTAGTCTTGGTCATTCTGGAGATATAAGGAAGATCACTGACGTTAATGTCAATAAAACAGCATTCAACCCTGGAGATCATTTGCTGCTATCATCAACAAATGTCTCAGTTGAGTTATACCTCATATGACAGTCTTCGTCTTCTACAAGCTCAAAATCATTGTGGGGTATGTACAATAAGTCGAACGTTGGATTGTGCATATCTCTGTGGGAGGATTCATTTTCTAGATATTGAGATACAAAAATACGAAGAAGGTAATTGGCACTATTGACAAAGGATGACCAGATGTTACTACAATCATTGTCATTTTAAGGATGATAGCCAACTCAGTGGTTCGGGGCTATCTTGCAAGTGGCAGTAACCAACGAGGCATTCCGCATCTCTGATTCATAAAAGAGTATTATGCTAGGGCTTAGGATACAATTCACCTCCTAAGATAAAAAGGAAGCAAAGATGAAAGCTAATACAGAAATAATCACTCAATAGTTTGCCTCCCACCGCACCACAAGGAAAAACAAGTCGGAATAAAGAATAACAAAAAACTACTAAGCTGGAGCAATATACTTGAGCGATGGGACAGAGGATGTGCAACACTCACTTAATTATCACAATAAGTAGACCGGTCAAGAAAATCATAGCTCTCATGCTAGTGTAGTTCTGGGATGTTGTTGGAGTCGGGGATTACTACTGGGGTTCAGCGTGCAACCTAATTTGCTCAGAGGATGATATCTCTTGGAAATCAAGTGATGATGATCAAGATGATGAGCAAGCTCAAGATGATGAAGATGCAGGTAAAAATGACGTTAATGAGACTACTCAGGATGATGAAGATGATGATGACCATGACGATGATGAGAAAGTTCAAGATGATGATGAACATGACGATGATGAGAAAGTTCAAGATGATGATGAACATGACGTTGATGAGACAGTTCAAGAAGATGATGATGAAGAGCTGACTGAATCAGATGATGATGGTGATGATTTTGTACATCCAAAGCTCACAACTCATGATGATGATATAATACATGAAGAAGAAACTGATGAAGATGATTCTCGTATTTCATCATCAGATGACGAAGATAGTGACAATGAAGATGAAGGAACGAATGTTGAAGGAGCAAAGTTGATGAAAGGCTAATTGAAGAGGATAAGGAAATGAGGCTGACGGAAGTACCCAATACCGATCTTGATGGAAGAGAGAATGTAATGTCAGATATCTATATTACCCAGGTTCCAAGCAACCCAGGAAAATGAAGACATCATGATGACCACTAACTTCCGGTAATATGATGGTCAACAACAGAGGCTCGTTGTATCAATCTGATCTCGTCTCCAACATGCTAAATCCAAACCAAAGATAACTGGTGTTGATGATATTTTTGGAAAATTCTGAGCCACCTTAACATGACTACTCCTGTAACAGCATCATGGAGCATCCTTCATACATAAATCATCGCCTCCAAACACGGATCCTCATGTCATTCAAACACAACACCACCAATTATGACACCGGCTACTACACTATCAAGTCCTTGCTACAAAATCTCCTAAAACTTTGCTCGTTTGTTTTGGCCCCTTGATTATGATGAAAGCATTAGTAGGACACTTCTCTAGAACTCTGACATACGAATCAATATGCTCGAAGAGCTCTCCTCTATTCTCCTGGCACGTTGATCAAATATTTAGCAAATATAAGATGCAGGAAGCAGGGACGTAGCAGTCTAATTGAAGGTATGAAGAATTAGAGGAAGGTCTATTCTGCAAATCAACAATTCCTTGATTCAATTGATGACGGAATGAAGAAAATCATCAAGGAACAGGTCAAAAAGGAAGTCTCCAAAATTATTCCTAAAAATCGAGAAGTTAGGTAACCGATACTCGAGTCTGAGGTTCTGGTGCGATCATCAAAGGAATCCCAACACATCTCATGCTGTAGCTGACAAATCTTTCAGTAATAGAGTGATCCTTCTTGTTCTTGGAGTAGATAAGGATATCGTCAATAAAGACAATCATAATTTATCCAAAAATGTCTTGCACACGTGGTTCATAAGGTCCATAAACACCGCTGGTGCGTTCGTCAAGCTAAATGGCATAACTTGGAACTCGTAATAACCATATTGAGTTTGGAATGCCATTTTTGGAACATCCTCTTCCCGTACTCGAAGCTGGTGATAACCTGATTGCAGGTCTATCTTAGAATAAGCACTGGATCCTTGTAGTTGATCAAACAAATCGTCGATCCTTGGGACGATTCTTCACTGTCAGCTTGTTCAGTTCCCGATAGTCGATGCACATTCGAAATAACCCATCCTTCTTTTTGACAAAACAAGACCGGAGCTCCCCAAGGTGAGGAACTGGGTCTTATAAAGCCCTTATTAGATAGTTCTTTCAGTTTCTCAGACAACTCTTTCATTTCAGAAGGCGCCAATCGATAAGATGCCCGTGCTACAGGTGCAGCACCAGGTATCAGATCGTTTTGAAATTCCACTTGTCGATTCGGAGGAAGACCCGACAAGTCCTCAGGGAATACATCAAGAAAATCTCTAACTATTGGTACGTCCTCAAGTCGCTTCTTCTCTGACTTGTCTTCCGTCTCCTTTGTAGTAACGTTTGCCAAAAAGACTGGACATCATTTTAGCATGTATTCTTGTGTTTTGGTGTACGAGATAATGTGCAGACGAGCCTCTTTCCCTGGTTGCTTCCGTCACCGTGAACGATTAGAGTTTCATTTCCCCAAGGGATACGAACGATCTTCTTGGCAATACACAATGATCGCTTGGTACTTCACCAACTAATCTATACCAATTATAGCATCGAAAATATCAAGTTCTATGGGCATTAAGTCTATGTTTAATAGGTGGTTCAAGATGTTTAATGTACAACCCCTAAGGATAGTGTTCAACCCAATATTCTCCCGTCGGTGTGATATCAATTTAGGAGCTAAATTGGGTTGAACACTATCCTTAGGGGTTGTACATTAAACATCTTCTTTTTCAGTTCTCCCATTGTATGGTGAGTTGAACTTGTCAACTCGAACCAAACAAATAGGTGGAACGACACTTTATCCGATAAAGTGCTTCAAATGGTGCTGCCTTTGATGCTAGCGTAATCTGTTTTATATGAGAACTCGACAACGGAAAATGTTAACCCAACCCTTTCCGAATCGATTACACAAGCACGCGGCATATCCTCGAGAGTTTTAATAGTTCTCTTGCTTTTCCCGTTAGTTTGTGGATGGTACACAGTACTCATATCCAAGTTAGTACCCAAAGCCTTCTGAAGTGACCTCCAGAAATTCGATGTAAACATCAGGTCGCGGTCACAAATGATTGAGACAGGGATTCCATGCCTCGTGACCACTTCCTTTAGGTACATTCTTGCCAGTTTATCCATGGGATTAGTTTCCCTCATGGGTACAAAGATTGCAGACTTAGTAAGTAGGTCTACAATCACCCAAATAGTGTCGTAGCCTTGTAACGACTTAGGAAGCTTCGTGACAAAATCTATAGTGATATTATCCCACTTCCATTGAGGTATATCGGGTTGTACCAACAATCCTAATGGCCTTTGGTGTTCGGCCTTGACTTTAACACATGTCAGACATTTGCTAATATAGGTGGCGATGTTGGGCCTTCTTATTTTTTTTTTTTTTAGGCCACCAATAATAGGCTTCTGCATGTACACCACCACATGATAACATTTTGTCAGACCCGGATGAATAGAGAGTATTTTGACTTGTAGGACTCGTGCATGATCACAGTCCTCAAAATCACCATAACATGGCAAACCAACTCCTGCACATTAAAGATAAAGTTCCTCCGTACAGGGGTTCCAACTTTCCGTTCTAATTCTCCGGATCTTTTAATTTTCAAGGTACCATTACCTCCAACATCTTCGTTCTTGATGTTCTCTGGTTTTTGTGCTTCAGTCTGAGCATTCAGGATTTGTTTAGGAAGATCCAAGCCAATAGTCATCACTAAGGCTCAAACTCTTAATGGTTTACTCTGCTCCTTCCTACTCAAAGCATCAGCAACAACATTTGCTTTCAATGGGTGATAAATTAAATAATTTAAAAAATAAAACGGGATCTTACAGTCGTAATTATTGAGTAGTTCTAACCAATGACGCTGCCTCATATTTAGTTCCTTTTGATTAAGAATGTGTTGTAGACTCTTATGATCCTTGAACACCGTACACTTGGTTCCGTACAAATAGTATCTCTAAAGTTTCAGAGAAAACACTACCGATCCAAGTTCCAAATCATGAGTTGTATAATTCTTCTCATGAATTTTTAATTGGCGTGATGCATAAGATATTAATTTCTCTCTTTGCATTAATAAGCTCCCAAATCCCTTATGCGGACGCATCGCATAGACTATGTAATTCTTTGCTTCCCTCAGAGTATGGCCAGAAGTGGCGCACTGCATAACTTATGCTTTAATAAACTGGAAGGAGTCTCCTGCTTTTCTCCCAATCAAACTTAACATCCTTTATGAGTAAGCTTGGTAATTTTACTTGGGAATATCTTTATAAATTCCTTCAATGATTCTTCTGTAATACCAGCCGAGACCTATGATTGGCGAATCTCCAATTGGGGTTTTAAGGAGACTTTCCCAGTCCTTTAGGGATTGATTGCGGGGTACCACGTTAATGCATTGACTATCAATCACGTGGCAGAGAAATTGTACCTTAGGAATCCAAAATTCACATTTAGAGAACTTAGCATACAACCTCTTTCTTAAGTAATTCCAGAACTACCTTAAGGTGTTCTTCATGTTCCTTCTTATTCTTGGAGTAGATAAGGATATCGTCAATAATTACAATCATAAATTTTATCCAAAACAATGCTTGCAACACGCTGTTTAATGAGGATTCCATAAATACCGCTGGTGCGTTCGTCAAGCCAAATGGCATAACTTGGAACTCGTAATGACCATACCGAGTTTGGAATGCCATTTTTGGAATATCCTCTTCCCGTACTCGAAGCTGGTGATAACCTGATCGTAGGTCTATCTTAGAATAAACACTGGATCCTTGTAGTTGATCAAACAAATCGTCGATCCTTGGGAGTGGATAACGATTCTTCACTGTCAGCTTGTTCAGTTCCCGATAGTCGATGCACATTCGAAACGATCCATCCTTCTTTTTGACAAACAAGACCGGAGCTCCCCAAGGTGAGGAACTGGGTCTTATAAAGCCCTTGTCAGATAGTTCTTTCAGTTGCTCCGACAACTCTTTCATTTCAGAAGGCGCCAATCGATAAGGTGCCCGTGCTACAGGTGCAGCACCAGGTATCAGATCGATTTGAAATTCCACTTGTCGAGTCGGAGGAAGACCCGACAAGTCCTCAGGGAATACATCAGGAAAATCTTGAACTATCGATATGTCCTTAAGTCGCTTCTTCTCCAACTTGTGTTCCGTCTCCTTTGTAGTAACGTTTACCAAAAATACTGGACATCCTTTTAGCATGTATTCATGTGTTTTGGTGTACGAGATAAGGTGCAGACGAGCCTCATTTCCCCGGTTGCTTTCATCACCGTGAACGATTAGAGTATCATTTCCCCAGGGTATACGAACGATCTTCTAGAAACACACAATGATCGCTTGGTACTTCACCAACTAATCCATACCAATTATAGTGTCGAAACTATCAAGTTCTATGGGCATTAAGTCTATGTTAAATGGGTGGTTCAAGATGTTTAATGTACAACCCCTAAGGATAGTGTTCAACCCCTAAGCAGTTGGTGTGATATCAATTTGGGAGCTAAATGCAGTAGACACAAAACTCCTATCGGCACCAGTATCGAATAAGATAGAAGCATAGCGGTTGTTTAGAAGGAACGTACCCGTCACGACATTAGAGTCTGGGTTTGTCCCTGCATGGCCTACCGCATACACTTTTGCTGGAGCATTGACATTTCCAGCTGGGTTGCCTCGATTGTTGTTGTTCTTCAGTTTTGGACATTCCCTCTTAAAATGTCCTTGGGCACCACATTCATAGCAAGTAGGCTTCTGACCTGTCCCAGTGCCCCTTTGGTTATTAGCAGTGTTGGCATTAGCAGGACTCCTGCAATCACGGGCCAGATGGCCAACTCGATTGCACTTGTGGCATTTGGGAGCACACGGACCATCGTGGTGATAATTGCACTTAGGGCATAGGGGTTTAGATCCCCCGTATAGCTTCTTCTCACCAGTCCCTGCAGCATAAGCCCTGCCGGTGTTCTGCCTCTTGTTTTGTGGTTGTTGTTGTTGGTTATTATCTTGCTTTCTCTTGTTCTCTGTCTGACGCTCAGCAAAAGTGCGGATTCTCTTATCCATCAGTTCGGTTGCTATTTCAGTTGCTTCTTGCATTGTCTTAGGCTTGGATGCTACTACACTTTCGTGGATCATGTCGGGTAAGCCACCGACATATCTCTCAATCTTGTCAGATTCTTCAGGAAACATTCTAACACACAACAATGCTAGTTCCTGGAAACGTTGGTTGTACCCTATCACATCGGTACCTTTTACTTTCAAATCCCACAGCTTGACTTTGAGCTTCTTAATCTCGGTCCTCGGGCAGTACTTGTCAGTCATCTTCTTTTTCAGTTCTGTCCAAGTCATTGCATAAGAAATGTCGTTACCAACAGTCCTAACGTGGGAGTTCCACCACGTTAGAGCATTTCCCAGAAGAGTACAAGTGGAGAACTTGATTTGGTTTTCCACAGAACAGTTGCCTATGCGAAACACAGTTTCCATTTTCTTAACCCATTGAGTCAATTCGACAACTCCTTCTGTGCCTTTGAAGTTTAGAGGTTGGCACTTCATGAAGTTTGGGTAAGTGCACTAACGAGTGGCTTGCTCGTTTCTCCTAACATATGTTCCTGAATTGTGGCTGTCAACGCCATTTGTGTTGCATCATGTGCTGCCAGTGCAGCAGTAACGCCTTGGTTAATCATTACCTTCAGCTGGGCATTAGTGACAGATGTGGTGGCAGGGGTTATGGTTGTTGTTTATGGGTTTAAGCTCGTGGTCCTTTTCTTTGGTGCCATTTAGTACTTACAAAATACAAGAAAATTTAATACCCGGTTAGATTTCAATAAAAATCATATACCATGACGATGACATATACATAATAAGTAAAGAGAATGTCACATCACGCAGTGAACTATACAACTGATTTGAACATTAACAATAGATAAAGCTAAATCGACATTCATTAATAATAAATTTCGATTATTGACGTGACTAATAACAACCATTCAATATATTAAATTGAAAACATACATGAATGGTTCAGATACCAAAACGATCACTACGATTAGGTTACATGATTAAAAGAATATATTACAACCTAAAGAATTACTAGCCGAGGTTACCCGTAATACTTGTAGCTTGTACAAATTAGCTAGCCATAACAAGATCTCCGAACTGCTACCAGCATCCTTGGTGATCTGGCTGTGCGGACCTTTTTAACGGGTCCATGTGTCTATCGAAACTCTGTCATCTGGGTCTGAAGTCTCTTCAATAGCTTTAGTGCCTCAATGAACTGTGCCTGTCTCCTGCGGTCCGCTGCCAGCAACTCTATAATCGTCGCCTGTCTCCTGCGGTCCGCTGCCTACAACTCTATAATCACTGCTTGTGGACCCAATACAGTAGTACGCAGTGACATAACCTCTGAACGTGCAAGATCACTAGCATCATGGGTCATCCCCAAGCCTCTCAAGACATCCTAGCCTCTATCTCCATCAGTAGAGTTATACGAGCATGTGCACGCCTATCCCTATATAGCATGTTGAGCCGACCAGCCATCAGTTGTCGCTCAGTCTGCTCATCATCCAGTCTCACGTAAATCTCATCTGTATCCTGTCTGACAGTAGTGACAAAGTTGGTCATCCTCCGACCTAACTCTGTCTCATCAGTCGTTGGTGCCCTTGGCATGTCTACCAGCATCTCATCCTAAGTGTCGGTGATCCTGTAACTGACATCTCTCTCTAGATCCCGCATAATATCCCTGTCTATAGTGGCAACAAAACCATTGTCCGCCCTGAAACCTCCAGGAGGTCTAGCAGTGGGGACAGACGAGCTCTCTCCTATGTCATATCTCGGACCTAGAGCGATACCTAACCTCTTTTGAGGTGGTAAGGTAACCTTGGGTCTGTCTGCTCTACGGTCAGTAGAGAGTAGATGCAAAGGTGGTGATGAAGTAGGTAGCGGTATGGGTAAGAGTGGTAGTGTCCCTGATGGTTGGGTACCTGATGGTGGTCTATCTGCTCTGGTGTGGGAGAGTATGATATGTAGCCCAATGGATAAGTAGGACTAACAGGTAATGGTGGAGGTGATACCGGTAGTGGTGGTGAGGGAATCTGAGGTAGTGGTGATGACCATGGGGAAAGTAGTAATGGTGTAGGTGATGGTATATGGCAAGGGTGTCTGGCAAAATCTGCATCAGACCAAAAATGGTGTAGGTTGGCTCATCTCGGATCGACATCCTAGCATTTAAGCGGTAAGTAGGATATGGTGGTGGTGTGGCTGTTGACAGACTCGTTCGATCTTCAAAATTCAAAAAAATGGTTAAAATGGGGGGTGCTTGCGAAATAAATGATTTTTGAACCTTTTAATGGACCTTTTCTGTTCTTGTTTGATTGTGAGGGGTCATAAGTTAAAAAGGGATAAATTTATTTATTTCCGGGTTTGTTTTATCTACATTGCGTGTGGGACCAGCAATGGCTTAGTGTGGGGGAATTTGATATTTGCTAAAACACACGTCATTTATAACCCGTAAAACACTATAAAAAGACTAAAAATACTAAAATATGCTTAATTATATTGAAAATATGTTTGTTTGGTATTTTTATGTCTTGCAGGTAAAACAGATTGAAAACGGTGCAAAAGTGGATATTTACGGGTTTGATTCGATCAAGAGTGCTTAAAATTCAAAATCAAGATAAAGTCGTGAAAAGTTCCCGATCATGCCATTGTGAAAAGCACGAGGAAACGAGTCCAAGGGTGCCCTCAGATATTATTGGGCCAGCCCGTAACCCATTTTATGGGCCGGGCCAGCCCAAACTAACTTAGCCCAACAATTTGAGCCCAAGGCAAATTAAATAAATATGAGTTTAGAAGGTGGTGTGACGTCAGCATGATGTCACCCTCACATGTATGGAAATTAAAACATTGAGGGTCATGTGCCAACGCACTAAGATGAAATGAGCGAGTAAGGATATGCCACCTGGCGAAGCAATGTTATACAATTCAAATTTGCAAATTGGTTTACTTCATATCTGATCCAACGGACGTTATTAATGTGTACGAATGAGCTGTGCAAGTCTACACGTGGCATTCAATTAACGGTGGATCAGGCATCATATTTTTGACGATCCGAGGGAATTTAAAAGAGAGCCAATGATTGGTTTGTGCAATTTTACAAAACTCACCCGCTTGTAGCTATAAATATTACTCCATCCCCACATTTTATAGTGTTTAGATTTTAGTTTTTTTTAGTTTAGGAGTAGATTAGAGTTAGATTTAGCTTATTTTTAATTTCCAGCTTATTGTTGTTAGATTTAGCTTATTTGTTAGTTTCAGCTTATTGTAATACGTTTGAGCTTATTAGTTCTAAAATAAAGTTGGTGTTTGGATTAAATTTACTCGTGGCTTATTTCTATTCTTCTATTTCGAGCTTATTGATAATAAGCTTTTCATAAGCTTATGTCCGGCTTATTTTGCAGCTTATAGCACGAAAGAAGTGTAGATCCAAAAAGCTTAAAAAGCTTATTCGTTTCATCCTTTGTTTCCTCTATAAGTTTCAATCAATAAGTTTTTAGATAAGTTTTAGTCTTGAGCTTATTTCCAAGTTTGTTGTTATTGCTTATTGTTCTACTTTTAGCTTATATCCTAGTTTCGAATAAGCTTATCTTATGGTTTATTCGAGTTTAGAATTAGCTCAAATCTATTTTTTATTTAGCTCAAATCTATTTAGCTCAAATCTATTGGGCTTGCATTGATAAATCTGGGCTTGTAACTGCCTGCTTAATAGGATATAGAAATTGCAAATTGTATGTTACTGTTAATAGTTTTGGTTTGTTTTGTTTTTTTACTTTTTGATACTGATCAACTCTTGAGGCGCGGAGCTTAAGGGTTTATTTAGCTAGATAGAATTTAATTATTTTCTTTAGCTAAATAAATCGGGTGGTATTCGTTTAATTGCGGCTCTTCAACTAGGTCCAATTTCTAACCTTTTTTAATTAAATAGTGTAGCTTAGATTAAAAATATTTTGCTTATTTTATCATGAGTAGCGAGTAGTTTAATTAGTACTTGTAAAGTGATATTGTGAATTGTGAATTAAGTGTGGATTTGAAAAAGGGTTTAATTAATAAATAATATTTGATTATTTAGATGTATAGTTTGAATGTTTCAAAGGGCAAAAGCCGGAGAAATAGTCAAACTATACATCTAATAATTAATATCTTTTTGAGAGATTTTTGTCAAAATAAACCAACGTTGTGAGATAATTATCTTTTC
>BQNB010030640.1:0-10514 GCA_026074375.1 Tanacetum coccineum | reverse complement strand
GTTAATAACTAAAAGACTTGGACTTTAAATGTACACATTTCTTTTCTTTGTAAATATATTCGACGCAGTAGTGTGTAACTTGGACATGAAGGTTTAAAGGAAACTTGAGGCACATCAAAATGTACATATTTAACCCGTTACGCAAAGTGCCGCATCTAGATCGTGGCATGATAATACCGTTTCTTACATGTCATGATATCTTTTTTTATTTTCCAGAGAAATACGTTATGTATTCTGGAAGTGGTGCAACTGAAGTTGAAGGTTGTGGTCATCAGATTGATTTCTTGAGTATATTGAGAAGAGCAATGAACCATTTAAGAATGAATATAAGAGCCTTTCATTAATTTGTTTAATGCATAAATGTTGATGTTATTTTGGTATGTACTTTGATATATATTGTTTGAAATCACTTTGCTTCCACAAAATTGGATATTTGGTTTTGTATTACTCATTAATCTCTTTTCTATTACAGCGTGCTAAGCATCAATTTTGAGATGATTATCATTAACAAATTTCTATAGGATTTTCTCTATGTCCGTGTTATAACCGAACAACAAACCAACCTCTATAAGAAAAAACAAAATAGACAAAACTCGCCTCACTTTATAAGAAAAAAACAAAAAAGACAAAACTCGCCGCAGCGAAGCGCGGGTTTCAAAAACTTGTTAATAACAATGAAAAAGATACTTACATTTTATTATGTTTGTTGGCATTGGTTTCAAAATGTTCAACTCTCTCATTCTTTGACGGCCTCTTTAGACCAGCTATCTTCAAAAGTCTGTCTAATTGCTACTAGCCTACCACCATAAACACAACTTTAAAAGCTGTTAGCCTCATTTTTAGTAAAGTGGTCATTATTTATTCCTGAGCCTTGTACAGAAAAACATCAGTTTACGGGAATTAGTTTAAGCTAATTGGGCATAGGTATCGAGCTAAAGCCCATTTGTTTTTTATTTTTGGCCCAAGAAAGCCAAAGTTAGTCCAACCCTCTTTAGGGTATAAATACCACCCTCCTATCATATTAGGAGGGTGTTGGTTACTTATTTTCTCATAGTAATCTTCCATTTTCTTTCTTTTACTTTCTTTCTCTAAACCTTCCTTTCACTCTCTAGATTTTATGTTATTTTCGTGTGTTATGATGGTTTGATATAGCCTAACATGTGGTATCAAGAGCCTAGGAGTGTTTAGTGAGTTGTGTGTGTTTAGTTTTGTCAAAAACTTGCAAAAGTGTGCCTTTTGTGTATTTATATTCGATCCAAAAAGTACAAATTTTTTTGGTGTTAAAAACCTTAAAGTTTGTACTTTTATGTTAGATATTGCCTAGAAATACTTAGTTTTTGTTGTTTTGTGTATTTAACACCAAAAAGATTTGTACTTTTTGGATCCAGTATAAATACACAAAACACACACTTTTGCAAGTTTTTGACGAAACTAAACATACACAAATCACTAAACACTCCTCTTTAGGTGAAATATACATTCTGCTTTAGGTGAAACATACATATTTGCTTGGGCGAAATATACATATTTGTTCAGGCGAAATATACATATTTGTTCAGGCGAAATATACATTTTCCTTAGGCGAAATATACATCCCTCTTCAGGCGAAACATACAACTTTTCAGGCGAAATATACAACTTTTTCAGGCGAAATATACAGGGTTCCCTCAGGCGATTTATGCATTATCTCAGGTGAAATATACAACTCTGCTAGGTGATTTATACACATTTCACTGGGCGATTTATGTACTAATTTCAAGTGATTTATGCATTTGATCTCAGACGAAATATACACATGCTTTTGCCAAGACATATTATTTCACGGTTTCTTCTTGCATAGTAAAATCCCGTGAAATACTATTTTTATTGTCTCGGTTTATGTAACACCCCCAAATGGGGTCCCGTCTAAGTTAGCGTCCGATGGCGTGACGTTATTGAATATCTCAAGTACAAAGCATAAAGAACGACCTCTAAATGTACGTTTTAAAAGTAAACACCGTTGCATAAATTTAAAATATTAATAAGTTTTACATCAATCAAATTTAAAGATTCAAAAGTTAAAATACAGAAGCTTAAATGAGTTCAACAACAGTATTTAAAGACATAGACAAATTTATAGTAAACTGGTCCGGGCAAATAGACTTCACATATGTCAAGCAACGACATCCATGCTAAGCACCTGAGAAAAACATGCTTAAAACGTCAACATAAAGTTGGTGAATTCATAGGTTTAGTTCAAATGTAGTTAATGTGGACCACAAGATTATCAAAACGTATGCGACAGTTATAGGAGATACAACTCACATAAAGAGGCATTTATGTTACACTAAGCTCATGACACTGAAGCTAATACTGAAAGATAGCATGTACAGTGCTATATAAGGCTTGCCCTTCAGGTGTCCGACCAAAGACCACCTAAGTAGTTTCGACATGACATATATCCGTTAGTCCTTGGCAAACTCGGACTAGTAAGTGCTTCTTACCCGGATAGGGATAATTAGTCCCAATAGATCTATTTATTCACTCGCGCTCACTTAACCAGCCAGTCGGTTAAAGGTGATTAACAGTTCATGATAATTCAGGCAATAGTGGTCTAAACGCTACTTAGGCAACACGTAAACGGAGAATTTCTCACGTATAGTACTTGTGTCCAGTTTTTAAAAGCAAGCAATGTTTCTCACCCCAAGTTATAAAACAATTATTCAAAATAATTTAAAAGTGGGGCTATGAACTCACCTTGATTGGTGAATCGAAGAAGAATAGTCTAGAATAAAATCACACGATAGCGAACGATGGTTCGTAAAGACAACCTATGAAATGAAGGTTTGGTTTAATATCGGAGTAGCGTAGAATTGCGGATAATGCATAAGGATTTACTAGTGTACTTTTATTAATATATTTCTAAAAATTAATGTTTGTGATCGCATAGTAATTAAAAATGTTTTCGTAAATAAAACAAATAATAATAATAATAATAATAATAATATGTGTATTAATGTTACATACATATATGTCTAAGTACATATATATAATATATATTTTTATATATATATTGTTCGGTACTTTATTAAATTCCCATATATCTAGTTTTATTCTGTGCGTTTTCTAATATTTAATAAGTATAATAATTTATAAAAATTTCAGCATGACCCGTTCGTGTTTACACGTTTTCCAAAGTCGTAGACTTTATTTAAAACCATTTTTAAACCACTTTCAATCCACTTTTCATAATTACAAACTATACATCATCAAATCTCTTATTATTCACAAAGTCCAACGTTTAAAATGAGTTAAACGTATAGCGTCTAAGTCGTTCACTATTAAACAAGTTATTCATGAACTTATCAATAAGCTACACCATAGCTTTACGCCTTGGCGTGTTGTATTTATGTTGGGCCTTGGCCCGTTAAGTCCAAAATGTAGTTTTACTTATCCATATAGTCTGATAAGCAAAACATTAAATAATAAACACGCGACTTAATAATAAGCTATCAATAAGCTCACAATAAGCCAAACAATAATAAGCCGAACCATATAAGCTCAAAATAAGCTCGTGGTGTTGGGCCTTGGTTGTGGGACACGGCTAAAAGCCCAATAAGCTATATTCGGGCTTATTTGTTAAGCCGAAATAAGTTTACCATTTGTCCCTTCAAAATAAGCTAGAAAATAAGCTAACAAAATATAAGCTAAAACAAAATAAGCTAAACGAATACTTCTCCTCCCATTTCTAGTTGGGCCGAATACAAGCATAAGCCCATTAAGCTCAAAAAAATCAAAATAAGCTTTTCCAAAAGATCATTATATAAGCCGAATATAAATAAGCCATAACATACCTTTTTTATTACACGAAAACAACCACGATCACAAAACTATGATTTCCTTATACTTGGTATCATTATTTTCGAACCATAAGCATAACCTTTTAAGGTTTATGTAGTTTTAAAATCTTTATTTCACAAAATAAGTTCTACAACTAGTATGTATGCATCAAGATGATTATGAAAGTACAAGTTATTAGAAGATTTGAAGACTTACAAAAATTGAAGGTTTTTAGAAGGATGAATAAGACTAGAACAACCTAAATGTTGTTTAACAAATACCCGAATGATACAAATGATCAAACCTTCAACAAATCTTCGAGTGTTTTTTATCAAAGATGAAAATTTTATAGATTTATATATGTGTGTATGTATTTCATGGCTAGGAGGAACAAGAGAGAAAAAGAAAACTCAAATGCTAAGTGTGTGTGAGATATGAATGAAAGATGAGAAGTAAATGGTATATATGGACAATTGCTTCACACACTAAAAGTGTGTGAGTGTGTGGGATAGGACAAGGAGGGGAGAGGGGACCAAAATAATCTTCCAATCACAATTAAGAAAGGACAAATGCTAGTTGTAAACTTGTCTTATTACTTTGAATTTCAAATTTGGCATCCTTGATTAATAGGGGTGTTTGTTTGGATGTGAGCAAGGAGAGGGGGACCAAAATGGTCTCCATCATTCTAGGATACTAGTGCTTCATTTTTTTAATTTAATTTCCGAGTCCTCCATGCATATGCTTATATTTTAAATAAACCATGATTCATGTAAATAACAAAACGAGTAACGGTATCTTCGAAAATTATTAAATTTTAAATATTACTTTAAAATTTAAAAACGTGGCTATTGCAAAAATACTACAACATTAGGTGTCCCGGTTCGCTCCCTGAGACGATTTTCAGATAAAAGCGGGAAAACTTCCCAATTAACGTAAAAGTTAAACGAAACTTTTAAAAATTCAAATTAGCGACCGGTAACGGCTAAACTATTAAACGAAAATTTGCGGGGTGTCACATCCTTTCCCCGTTAAAAGAGCTTTGTCCTTAAAGCTACGACGTAGTTTCTGCCACGGGCGCATAAATTGGGAAAAAATGAGGGTACTTCTTTTACATTTGATCTTCACGCTTCCAGGTGAACTCAGGACCTCTCCTAGAGTTCTAGCGTACTTTGGCAATCGGAATACGACTCTGCTTTAGACGCTTGACCTCACGGTCCATGATCTCGACAGGTTCTTCGATGAAGTGCAGTTTGTCGTCGATTTGGATTTCATCTAACGGTATAGCAAGAGGTTCGTCAGCCATGCATTTCTTCAAATTTAAGACGTGAAATCTACTATGAACTCTACTCAAATGCTCTGGGAGTTCAAGATGATAGGCAACGGTTCCTACTTTGTCAATTATCTTAAAAGGTCTAATATATCGAGGGTTCAGCTTTCCCCGTTTGCCAAAACGTATCACCCCTTTCTATGGTGACACTTTTAGCATGACATTATCGCCTATTTGAAACTCAAGGGGTTTTCGTCTTACATCAGCATAACTCTTTTGACGATCATGGGCAGCTTGGATACGGCTCTTGAGTTGAATGATCTTCTCAGTCGTCTCGCGGATAATCTCTGAGCCAGTAAGCTAACTATCTCCAACTTCAACCCAGCAGATGGGTGATCGACACTTGCGCCCATACAACGTCTCAAATGGAGCAGCCTTAATGCTGGTATGGTAACTGTTATTGTACAAAAAATCCACTAACGGTAAATGTATATCCCAGCCTTTTTCGAAGTCGAGTACACAGGCACGTAACATGTCCTCCAATGTCTGAATGGTTCTCTCACTATGACCATCGGTCTATGGATGGTAAGCTGTACTCATATCCAATTGAGTACCTAATGATTTATTTAGAGACTTCCAAAAATGTGAGGTAAATCTCCCATCACGATCGGAGATGATCGAAACTGGCACTCCATGCCTTGAGACTACTTACTTTATGTACTATCTCGTCAACTTCTCTAACGTGTCATCTTCTTGCATGGGCAAGAAATGAGAAGAATTAGTGAGACGATCAACGATTACCTAAATCGTGTCTTGACCGGTTGCCGTCTTTGGTAATTTAGTCACAAAGTCCATCGTTATGTTCTCCCTTTTCCATTGTAGGATCTCTGGTTGAACCAACAAACCAGACGGCTTCTGATATTCTATCTTAACCTTGGCACATGTTAAACACTTGCTGACATAGGTGGCAATTTCTGCTTTCATGTTGGGCCACCAATTAACAACTTTTCAGGTCTTGATACATCTTATCCGATCCATGATGGATGGAATATACTTTTTACTTATGCACTCATAGCATAATCAAGGCTCTCAATCACCAAAAACCACGGAATCCAACTTCCTATTATTGTTCAAACATAAAGTTTCCATCAGCAACTGCGAGTTCTAGCTTGTTAATCATGCCATGCAAATCTTCGTTAATGAAGTTCTCCTCTTTCCTGGTTTCTGATTGAGCACTCAAAATCTGCTTAGGAAGATTTAACCCTATAGTCATAACTAAGGCCCGAACTCGTAGTGGCTTACTTCTTTCCCTTCGAATTAGGGCGTCAGCCACCACATTCGCCTTCCTTGGGTGGTATCGAATCTCACAGTCATAGTCGCTCAACAACTCTAACCACCGTTGTTGTCTTATGTTCAACTCCTTCTGATTGAGAATGTGTTGCAAACTCTTGTAATCAGTAAACATGACACACTTTGTACCATACAGATAGTGTCTTTACATCTTTAAAGCAAACACTACTACACCAAGCTCTAAGTCGTGTATGGTATAGTTCTTCTCGTAAACCTTAAGTTGGCGGGATGCGTAAGCTATGACCTTCTCCTTTTGCATCAAAACCGCGCCCAACCCTTTATACGAAGCATCGCAGTATACCACGAAGTTCTCACTTCCCTTGGGTAAGGCCAAAATCGGCGCACTACATAATTTTTTCTTCAACAACTGAAATGCAGCTTCTGCCTTCTCTCCCCAATCAAACTTCACGCTCTTCTGAGTCAACTTCGTCATAGGCCTAGTGATTTTCAAGAATCCTTCGATAAATCGTCGGTAGTAACCGGCCAAACCTAAAAATTGACGAATCTCGATTGGTGTCTTGGGTGATGCCCAATCCTTGATTGACTCAATCTTAGTAGGATCAACGTGAATGCCTTCACTATTAATCATGTGACTAAGAAATTGTACCTTCGACAGCCAAAACTCATACTTTGAAAACTTGGCGTACAATTCCTCCTCCTTAAGTAGCTTCAAAATTAACTTAAGGTGTCCTTCATGCTCCTTTCTGCTCTTGGAGTAGATTAAAATATCATCGATAAATACAATCACGAATCTATCCAGATACGGTTTACACACTCGATTCATCAAATCCATGAATACTGTCGGTGCGTTAGTCAAACCAAACAACATTACTTGGAACTCGTAATAACCATAGCAAGTCCTAAATGCAGTCTTAGGAATGTCTTCCTGACGAACTCTGAGTTGGTGATAACCAGATCTCAGGTCGATCTTAGAGTAGACTCTTGACCCTTGAAGTTGATCAAACAAGTCATCGATTCTCGGAAGTGGGTATCGGTTCTTCACAGTAAGTTTGTTTAGTTCACGGTAGTCGATACACATCCGAAAAGATCCATCTTTCTTTTTGACAAACAAAACCAAAGCTCCCCAAGGTGAGGAACTGGGTCTTATAAATCCTCTGTCAGAAAGTTCTTGCAACTGAGTAGACAACTCTTGCAGTTAGGCTGTGCTAAAACGGTAGGGGCTCGAGCTACAAGGTGCAGCACACAGGACCTAAGTCGATTTGAAATTCAACTTGTCGAGCACGCGGTAGTCTAGGAAAGTCTTCTGGATAGACTTCTAAAAATTCCCATACAATCGGCACTTCCTCAAGCCGCTTCTCCTTTGACTGGTCCTCAGTCTTATTGGATGTAACTTGAGCTAGATAAACTTGACATCCTTTCTGTATATACTTCTGGGTCTTCGTACATGATATGATGTTCAGCTTCGACTTACTTCCGCCGTCACAATTATCACCTCGAATTATCAACACTTCAACTCCATAAGGTATACGGACAACCTTCTCGTCACAAACGATCAACGCATGGTACTTCTACAACCAATCCATACCGATGATGACGTCAAAAATACCAAGTTCTACGGGCATTAAATCTTTGTCGAACGGATGACCTAATAATCATAACGTACAACCTCTAAGGACAACATTTGTTTCTGAAATTATTCCATCGGCAAGTTCTATGGCATAACTAGTGTTTAAAGTAGATGGTGCAACATCAAGAAAAGCACTAAAGGTAGATGACACAAAACTCCTATCGGCTCCTAAATCGAATAACATAGAAGCATAACAGTTATTGAGAAGGAACGTACAAGTGACAACATTAGAATCGAGGTTTGCTCATCTTCCTCCAATAGCGTAAGCCTTTGCCGTAGCTTCATTACTTCCAGTCTGGTTTCCAGTCTTGCTTCCATTCTTGCTTCAGTCTTGTTTCTACAGTTCTGATTTCTCAACTTAGGACAATCTTTCCTAAAATGTCTTAGCCTTCCACACTCATAACAAACAATACCTGGCTGATTCCCAACTGGGGCTCTCTGAGTGTTTGGAGTAACTGTACCCGTACAATCCCTAGTTATATGACTGACTCTCTTACAATTTCCACATCTCACAGTACACGGTCCTGCATGGTGCAATTTGCACTTATTGCAGCAAGGAAGAGATCCAACATACCCCTTTTTCTCATTGTTCCCAGCCATGTAAGCTCTTGCCATGCTCTGGCCTCTAATATTTTGCCGCTTGAAAACTGGTTGTTGCCCCCAAGTGTCTCTCGGGCTGTTCTCCAACCTTCTTTTGTTTTCAACACTTCTAGCATATCCTTTCAACTTTTGATCCATTAAGTTGTTGGCAACACGAATTGCATCTTGAAGTTTAGTGGGTTCAACATCTATTACATTCCCTTAAATATTGTTAGGCAAACCTTCTACGAATCTCTCAAGTTTGTCCTCCTCATTTGGGACCATTCTAGTACACAACAACACCAATTCCTAAAATCTTATAGTATAAGCAATCAAGTCATTTCCTTTTACAGCCAAGTTCCACAACCCGGTCTCCATATTCTTGACCTTGTTTCTTGGATAGTACACTTCTGTCATCAACTTTATAATTTCTGCCCAACTTATGGCATAGGCGGCCTCAATCCCAATTGTTCTCTTATGGGAGTTCCACCATGTCAATGCACTGTTCAGAAGCGTGCAGGAAGCATACTTCACTTGGTACTTCTCTGGACAGTTGCTAATGTGGAACACCGTTTCCATCTTCTCAAACCAATGAGTTAACCCAACAACTTCTTCCGTCCCATTAAAGCTAAGTGGCTGGCACTTCAGGAAGTCTTGATATGTGCACTCTCGAGCAGGCACAAATCCTCCGAAGTTATAGCCATTTCCTCCTCCATTCCCATTACCATTTCCATTCCCTCCATTTCCATTTCCTCCATTTCCATTTACTTCCTCTTGACCACACCCATCTCTCATAAGGGGTTCAAGGTTCCTGACAGTGGTACGAGCTCCCAATGCTCCTGCCAGTTGGTGATCAATTGGTTCGTTAATTCCTTCACTTGTCCTTGATGCTCCAGATCAGGTGTTAGGCATTGTCCTACATCATAACAATGCACAACGCAATGAAATTTCATGGTGATACGAGATTGTTAACAGGGTTCAAATAAAATAACAAGTATTATTACACATAAATATAAAATCATAATAACTTCATGATAATGCCACGATTTAGTAATAATGCAATATGCAATAAGCAAAAGAAAATATCTTTAAGTTAAGAATATCAAACATAGAATGGTAATATCTTCGAATTCATCTCATCAATACTAATGGTTACAACGCGGTTCAAAATATAAGATTTACACATCCCCTAATAAAACTAGCTACTACTAGGGCTACTTTTTTACAAAGGGTAAAAACATGGATACTCAAAGGAAAAAATCTTAAGTATGGTAGTTTAAATTCCTCCTGGCTAAGACCTCAAGCCTAGCTTATCCTATGCGATCTTAAAATCTGAAAATCAAATCTGTATCTCATCTCCCTCTGAACATCGAATAACTCTTAAGCTGAGACCGGAAACGCTCTGACTCGCAACATCTTCATAGTCTCTATGTCTCATTATATCTCAGTTCTAGTTCTCGGATCCCTCTCTCAACTATCAGCACTTTGCTGTCCTGTCGCTCCGATCATGTTGTCCCAGATCCTCTAAACACTTCAATAACTGAAACACGATAAACAAAATCTTCCAGTATGATCATGAAACATCTGAACTAAATCTCCCAATGTCTTATACGTGACCTCTACAGCTCCCTCCTGAGCAGGCTCAGGGATATCATCAGCTACCACTAGGTGAGTAACTCTGTCAACTCTAACCTCAACTGGGCCTCTCACATCCGTTTAGATCTCCTCTCAATCAATAGCCTCAACTACAACTCTAGCATCAATCCCTCTATCTCTAAGATCATCCGCATAAGCAATACACTCGTCAATATTTGCCTGCATCTCGAAGTCAATATCAATCCCATCACCCCTCACAACATCAACATCCATCTCTAAATCAGTCCCTCTATACCTAAAAGGCTCAGAACTCTC
>BQNB010030639.1:0-54695 GCA_026074375.1 Tanacetum coccineum | reverse complement strand
TACCTTACTTTTTGCCATTCCCACCCCTAATTATGTTAAGTTACTTGGTTTTACTATGGATGAAATATCGTTACCAATATTTGAAGTACCAGGCCCCCACCAACTTGCTAATTCTGTATAAGTTTTAAATATATCTACACAAACACTTCAGAACCTCGGTATCTAAGGAGTTGCTGGTTCTTTCTTCATTGGACAGTATAAAGAATCTCTAATTCTTCTACCTTACCCTGATCATGAACGGTATCATATGTTCTTAGCATAGTTTTTGTAAGTTGGTAAGTTTATGTAGAATTTTTTTTCATTCTGCAATGTATTTTTTCATGAACCCTAATATTTGAACGATGTTCTTTTGTGCAGGTTAAGGTTGTTGGAACTCTGGTTCATCAAGTGTCTTATGAATGTGGTGGATGCTATCAATATACCTTTGTTTAAATTTCTTAATTATGTTTTCCTTGTTTCAAACTTGTTGAATTTCATGGTAGTTTAACTTTGAACAACATGTAAGTATTTGGATGTATGTTTAAACTATTATTTTATGTTAGCATTTTGGAACCAATCAATCCCTTTGCATATTTGTTCAATGTTGGAAGATTCACAATGTCCAATCTAACAGCATAAGTCACATGTTACTTGCAAAACGTTAAAGGTTTTATATGATATTCTCACAAACATGTATATCTGTTCAATGTTGGAAGATTCACAATGTCCAATCTAACAGCATAAGCAAAGCAAAACGTTCAAGGTTTATTTTGACATTTTGTTACTTGCAAAACGTTCAACGTTTTTTTGGTTTCATTGGCTTATTTAACCCTTGTAACAATTAATAGTTAAAATATTACAATTAATATTTATACTTATAAAAGTACAATTTGGTTGCTTAGTACTTGTATGTGTTTTTGAGTAAAATTAAAATTCTCGGGCGACTTGTACTTTAGTAGATATGGCGACTAGTAGGTGTGGGTATTAATGGCTAAAGTATGGGTATAGTCATTACATGTAAAACTCAACTCAATGAGCTCTCCTTCTTCCCCAAAATTCAAGGTTATTTTTGTTTATAAAGAAATCAAATGTGGTGTATTACTCCCAAATAATATAAGTCAGAAAAAATTTGTGTGTTATGTACGCAAAAAGTTCAATGTTTGGGTTTTTTTGGAATGAAATTGGAGTTAATGCTGGTATCTCAAAGTTAATGCTGCTAAGCATAAACTTACTACTGCAACTATTAGTTTATGCTGCTAAGAATATACTTACTGCTGTTAGGTATAAGTTAATGCTGCCAGACATAACTTACTACTGTTGGGTTAGTTAATACTTTTAGGCTTAACTTAATGCTGCTAGTTCAAGTTAATGTTGTTGAGGGTGATTTCATAAATACTTTGATTAAGGGTTTAAATTACTTATTCGATCGTTTTTACACTTTGATTTACTCTCTAATCATAAACCCTAACTCAATTTCATCTTTATTCATCAAAACCCATCACAATGACGAGCCTAAAGTTTACTAAAACCCATAATTTGGTTGCGTTTTTGGAGAAACCTAAAGAAAGTAATGGGTTTGAAGGCATTATAAATTTTTTGAATGCAAGTTCTATCAAATATGCATTAACGGTTAATCTTACAGTATATGAATCATGTATTGAACAGTTCTGGATAACCGCCAAGGTTAAGACAATCAATGGGGAATGTCAAATACAAGCCATAGTTGATAAGAAGAAGGCGATCATCACTGAGAAGAGTATAATGAGTGATCTTAAGTTGGATGATGCTGAAGGTACTGAATGTCTGCCAAATGATATAATTTTTAAACAGCTTACACTCATGGGGTATGAAAATCTTACTCAAAAGCTTACATTCTATAAAGCTTACTTTTCACCCTAATGGAAATTTCTCATCCATAATGCCTTAGTGCTAAAAAATAACTTGGAATGAATTTAGTAGCACTACGGCATCTGCTATCATGTGTCTTGCCACAAACCAAAATTTCAACTTCTCCAAGTACATTTTTGACAATATGATAAAGAACTTGGAGGGTGTAGTGAAGTTTCTTATGTATCCAAGGTTTGTGCAAGTCTTCCTAGACAAACAAGTTGAGGGAATGTCAAAACATAATAGGATTTAAGTTATATCTTCACACACTAAGAAGGTTTTTGCCAATATGAAGAGGGAAGGAAAGGGTTTTTCTGGTAGGGTCACCCTTTTGTTTCAATCTATGATGGTTCAAGCTTTAGAAGATATGGGTGAAGATTCAGCTGCTCCTACTGATTCCCATTCTACACTCATTATTACTCAACCATCGTCCTCAAAACCTTAAAAGAAAAAGTCAAGAAGAAAACAGAGGAAGGACAGTGGTCCTACAGAGCTTATCACTGAGACTACTCATTAGGATCATGTCTCTACCCCTTCCTATAATCCAGCTCAAAGTGGTGATGATAGAATGCAACTTCATAAATTGATGAACCTTTGTACAAAACTGTTTGATAGGGTTCTTGCCCTGTAAAATGCAAATACTTCTCAAGCTGCAGAGATTGCTAAATTGAAGGAGAGAATTAAGAAGTTGGAGAAGAAAAGGAGGTCTAGAATTTACAAATATAAAAGATTGTACAAGGTTGGTAGTTCAAGGAGAGTGGAATCCTCTGAAGAAAGTTTAGATGCTCAGGAGGATGCATTCAACCAGGGGAGGAAGATTACTGCCATTGACCAAGATACAGAAGTTACATTGGTTAATGAGACTGGGGAGAGGAATGATGAAGAGATGTTGTTTAAAGTTGATGATAATTTACAAGGTGAAGAAGTTGTTATTGAAGAAGTTGCTAAAAAGGAAATTAGTATTGCTGATCTAGTTACTACTGTTGGTGAAGTAGTTACTACTGCTAGTATTGAAGTCACAACTGCTAGTGCTCTAACAACAACTATTGATGAGTTGACTATGGCTCAAACCTTGATTGAAATCAAAGCAGCTAAACGTAAAGTTGTTACAACTGATGCTACAACTGTTATTATAAGGCCTAAGGCAAAATGAGTTGTTATTGAAGAGCCAAGTGAGACAACAACAACAAAAACAATAACAACAGCACAACCATCAAGCAAAGATAAGGGTGAAGGAAAAATGGTTGAGCCTGAAAAGCCATTGAAAAAGAAATATCAAATTGCACTTGATGAAGAATATGCATTTAGACTGCATGCTGAAGAGCAAGCTGAGTCAGAAAGAGTGCAAAGAGAAAGAGATGCACAAGAAGAAGCTAGCAGAGCAGCAGTTATTGAGGAATTGGATAACATTCAAGCTATGATTTAAGATGATGAGCAACTAGCTGCAAGACTTCAAACTAAAGAACAAGAACAATTCTCCATTGAACAAAAGTCTAGAATGTTAGTGGAGATGATAGCTGAAAGAAAAAGGTTCTTTGTTGCACAAAGAGCAGCAGAACAAATGAGTAAACCACCTACTAAAGCTCAGATAAGGAATAGATGTGTACATACTTGAAGAATATGGGTGGATACAAGCATAATCAACTAAAGGGAATGAGTTATTAAGAAATTTAGAAGCTCTTTGACAAAATATATCAACAGGTAAATACATTTGTTCCTATGGATTCAGATGTGGTGGAAGGGTCAAACAAAGCTAAAGCAGATACAGAGCAAGAAAGCAGTACTAAAAGAGCAGGTTAAGAATTAGAGCAGGAAAAGGCTAAGAAGCATAATATAGATGAGCATGTAGAGGAAGAAAAAGAATCTGAAGGGCTTAATCAATGCTTTGAAATAGTTCCAGAAGATGGAGATGATGTGACTATTGATGCTACACCGTTATCTACCAGATCTCCAAACATTGTTGACTACAAGATTTACAAGGAAAGGAAGAAAAGCTTTTTCCAAACTATCAAAGCATATGGTAATTCTCAGATGTATTTAACTTTTGTAAAAATGCTTAAAAATTTAACAGAGAAGACTTAGAAGTTCTTTAGAATATAGTCAAGGATAGATTTAAGAAGACAGAGCCAGAGAATTACATGGATAATTACTTACTTCTTACCTTGAAGATCATGTTTGAACATCATTTTGAAGATAGTATATGGAAGAAGCAACAAAGATTAACTAAAGTGAATAACTGGGAGCTTTTTGATTCTTGTGAAGTTTACTGTGTAACAATACAGTCCCTGCAATATTATATGTTGGTTGAGAAGAAGTATCCACTTACATACAACACATTACATTAGATGTTCAATGATGTGAAGCTTCAAGTTGGCTATGAGTGTGAAATGGCTTATGAACTTCTTAGATTGGTTAAGAGACAGCTTAAAGAAGGCTATGTACCAGAGTAAAGTGTTTGAAAGCATCCTCCTGATGATAGTGAAGACTTTTAATGAAGAAACTTGAAGATTCAGAAGATGAACATCAAGTTTAGGGGAGGATTGTTGGGATTAAAAGACTTCAAGATGATTCTTAGAGTTACTACTGCTCAGGTATACATTAGTGCTATGAAGCATAACTTAGTACTATTAATGATATTAAAGAAAATTATGCTAAGTAGTTAGTACTGGTAGTGTAATGTTACTACTGCTATTTACTACTTTTAGTATAATTTAGTGTTGTTAGTATGGAGTTACTACTGCCAGTGGAAGTTAAGACTGCTCAGAGATGAAGACTGAAAATATACCAAGTAGTTACTACTGCTAGTATAAGAGTTAGTACTGTTAGTATAAAAGTTACTGTTAGTGTAACTTAGTACTGCTAGCATAAACGAGTCATGATTTGTGTCTTTTTCATGGGCATGGTCGGGAAAGTAGCTAGCAACATTGTTCTTTATTTTTTAGACTTAATCTATCTGTTTTGTTCTTTTGTTTTACACCAATTATAAATATTTCTCATGCCTAATCCCTAGCCTTTGGTTTGCTCGAATGAGGGAGTGAGCAATCACATGTGTCTCATTCATGGATTTGAATGTGTATGTGTGGTTTTGTCGCCCTTGTTGGTGTATTACTATCAGTAAAGGATTACTTATTCCAGACCCTATATCATTCTTCATCATAACCTTTGATTTTACTCGAATGAGGGAGTGACCAATCATATATGTCGTATTCATGGTATCCAAGGAGTTGCTGGAGCCATCCAAGTCTTCTTCATCCAAAGAAAAGCCGCCACCCATTCCAGAAGTATATTCTTCTTGTGGGAAATAGGCTTCATCCTCATCAGAATCATTGGTATGTGCTTAATTACACATACCATTTTCCATTAAAAACGGACTTAAATGACTAAAAACGTACCAAAAATACATTGTATTTGTATGTTTTGCATTTGTATTGTGCAGGAAACAGATATTCAAGAAAAGGACAAAAACAAAGCTAAAAACAGACAAAGGCCGCAGCACGAGAAATGAGAAGAGCCGTGAACAGAAGAAACAGTCAAAGCCAAAGTCAACCCGCAGACAAAGTCAAAGAGTTCAAAGGACCAAATATACAACTTCAAGGACGAAGTAGTCAAGTCAACAAAAAACTTGAATCACAAGGACTTAAAGTGTAAAAATGGTATTTATAACTTCAAGGGCCAAATCTGCCAAACCCTAAAGTTATAGATCACAAGGACTCATTTTGCAATAACTCATATATGGTTGAGGGACTGTATCTGCCATATTCACAAAGTTATATGTCACAAAGGACCTACGATGCAATACTACATATAACTTGGAGGGACCTTTCTTGCTAACTTACCAAAAGTTATACACCACAAGGACCTAATGTGCAAGGGTGTGTATATCTATGAGGGGCCAATATTGCCAAACCACCAAACCAACCCCTGTTATTCCCAAAATAGTTTTTCCCACCAACAAAACCCAAGAACAGGGTCACATGTTAAAAGTGCTTATTTTTAAGTCGTTTATAACTTTGCTTTTTGAATTTTTGAAAAAAATAATAATAATAAAAGGGGATAAGTGGAAGTCCCGGGGAGCCTGGGCTCGAACCCAAGACCTCAACACTCATCAACCCTTATAACCCCCACACACTCTACCGCTGTGCTACAATAACTCATCTGGTAGAGTGTTGGTTTATTTATTACTTAAGGGCTATTTGGCCCTTTAAGCCCAATAAGCTGTTTTGATTTTTAATAGCTTATTGGGATAAGCTGTTGGGGACAGCTTATTTTTCCTAGGACAGTATTAGTCTCAGCTAATTTTCCTAATTTTTTCATAAGTTTTAAAAATAGTTTAGTATTTTTTAGATTTAATTTTCATTAAAAACTTAAAAAATTCATAAAAAATAAAATAATAATCAGAAAAATATAAATCTTTTTAATTTTTTTTTTCATATAGTATCTAGGAAAAATAAAAATGTTTTCGTAGGGTCATTTTTTCAAAAGTTCATTTTTTAAAGAACGGGATTCGTTCCCGTTCCTGTTTTGACTCGTTTTTAGTCTTCATCAACTCCGTTTTCGATCTAGTTTTTTTTAAACTTCCTTTTTAGTCAACTAGGACCCATTAATAGTTAAAAAATCATTTTAGGATTAAAATTGTGTAATTTAGGTTTTTGACGCTCGTTTTTCGTACTTGTTTAGTTTTAAATCATTTTAGCTTTCGTTTTTAGGTTTTCTTTAATCGTTTTTTGCATTTTCACTTGTAGTAATAGAAAACCAATCATAATCTTGTCATATTCAAACCATACGATTATCAATCGTTCATTCTATTTTCATGCAACACCTCGTTGGGACATAACGACCCGAGAAATCAAATTTCGGATATATATTGATTCTATTTGTGAATCTTGACTTTTTTTGCCTTGGTCAAGGGCAATTGTTTGGGATTTTCCTAGTATTATATATATACTATCAATCGAATCAAATTTTGGCGCCGTTGCCGGGGAGGTTGTGAAACGATTATCGTAACGTTTGACAATTTGTGTTTGAATTTGTGAATATTTCTTCTATTTTTATAAAAGTATAAAAAAGTACAAAAATATTTTTCTCATTTTCTTTCATTAGTATAATTATCATATAAAACCAAAATAATAATAATAATAATAATAATAATAATAATAATAATAATAATAATAATAATAATAATAATAATCCATAAAAAGAAATAAATTCACCAAGTTGGTAAAAGAACACCAACATATAATATTTTCCATTGAAGTATTATCCATCAATAAGTTCCCGAACAAAAGATTTAAAAACTTGGCATTTGTGTCGCTTACGACGTACGGCTCACCTCGATTTGATTAACAAACTATAAGGTGGGTATAAGGAGGGTTGTTCCGAGGAACTACGACCCGAAAGGAGAAAGGATTTTAATAGCTTCACGCTTTCCTACTTGTAGGATCCCTAGATCATTCGATTAACACAAGAACACACAAGATTAAACTTTAAATTGACTTGTATTAAAGAGAAACACCGAACAACTTTGTGGCAACAAAACACACAAAAATGAAAAATCTAAAATATCTATTTGCTTACGTGTGTGCTCTTACTAGAAATTAAAAAAAAGAATAAGCTTTATATAGCCTACATTGAGCCTTTAGGGCCTTTGATGTGACTTTATTCATTAAATCCCAATTACATTAAATATTACACGCTTAAACAAGCTAGACGTTTTTGTCTTGAGTATCTTCGAAGGTGACCGAGAGCTTCTTTGTTCGGTGCTATTTAAATGTGATCCTAACAATCTCCCCCTAGATTAGGACATGAGAAGTTAGTCAACATCTTGCAGTCACTTAATCTTCGTTGTCTGATTAGGGAACTTCACTGTTGAGTGCTTTGAGGATAATTCAATCATTAACACCTTGATCATGATCTCAGAACTTGATGTGAATGACTTGATCTGAATCTTTGACTTGTTATAAGCATTACTTCTCTGAATTACTTTGTGTCTTCTTTCAAATTTGAACTTTGCCATACGCTGAGCGTTAGTCTCACATGCTCAATCTGTTGGAAGATCTTTGAAAGTCTTGATGAATTATCTTCTTCAATTCATTTGAACTTTGCATTTGAAGAAGCATTGATTTTCAGAGATTGTGCGGAAGCTTTGACATGTAAGCTTTCTTGAATTACGTACAGATACTGTGGAATGGATATGAGCACAGTCTTGCAAGCGGAAAACTTGAGTCTTCATTCCGCCATGGATAGAACAATTTAGACACCAACAAAAACATTTTGTTATGTAAAATACAACTAATATGTTGTTCTCTAAAAATCATTTTGTGAACACAAGAAGGGTTTTAATATTTTGAAGGATCAATTAAAGACGATACTCAATCTGGTCGGTTATTTTAAACCTCTGATCCGTAGAGATCATGATTACAGTATGAATACTGCCCTGTGATCAGAAAGATCATTAAAAGAACCTTCTTGACAGGGTTTTCCCCGGCACGTGACAAGCTATTCCTCTAAGTACCTAAGTATCAGGAATTCCCCTAATGTTCGACGTTCTCTAGACCAGATGTCCGAAGACTAACACACTATAAGTATTATCAACTAATAAAGGGTAAAGAGTGAGTCAGTACAAATTACTATCAGGCTACTTTATACCGTACAATTCCTTTTTCACAGCGTTTTACTTCTTAATACAATAAGCACCGTGAGAAGGCCTGTGGCAAAAAATGATTTAAAAAACATTCGATGTGCTTATAAAATTTGTTTGGGGCACAAACGAAAGTTAAAAAATCAGAATGCTTTCTGATGATGTTTTGGAGAAATATATCACGAAAGATGAGAAGTGCCATGGTGGAAATCCAAACTTGTACAGTACATTTAAGGAAATCACTTCACTAGTGGCGCATGTCCATGACCATGCAAGAGCATTCATTACGAATAACCCTGGTGGAACAAATATCATTCCTTCAGCATCCAAAGATCACTTTCACGAACATGAAACAAAAGATTTTTGTCATTTATCAAGATACGTGCTGTAAACCACCAAACTTTTGGTACCTTTGACACTTTTGATCATATAACACTTATCTCCCCCTACACATGTGCGTCGATAATCGAAAGATGGTTTAGCACATGCATGGATAGGACTTAGTCATTTTAGAATCAATCGATTTCATTAATTAGAGCTTAGCATTTTAGAATCAATCGAATATTTAATTTTATCCGTATTTACATGTTTAAGTCACATTTTCCCCCCCGAACAAAAAGTATGAAAACTTGTGAATGGTTTTAGATCTAGAATGGACTTAAAATGTATCAATCACCCACCTCAAAGTATGAGGAGTGAGGAGAAATAGCACCAATATCAAGTTGAGCAATTTGAAACAAGACCTTTAGAATACCCAGACAGGAATGATACTGCAATCTGTCTTGAACTTGTAGCGGTTGGTATGTTTTCAATCTTTCTCCAATAGAATCAGCAACAGTGTGTCCATTTGACCTGCAAAACTGTAGTGGTACGATTCTCCCCCACAAACTAATGACCCGTTTCATTTAAAGAGCAATAAGTTCACAGTCTGAATTGGTCATCCCGAACATGTTTGATAAAACAAGTTGTTTATTAGAAAAAGTGTTCGGGGCTTAGACAACTTCTTGTCTGTAAAGAAATAATGCACTGAAACGTACACTAAATCTCTGGGTTAAGACCGGGTTACAGTCTGAAATAACTGCAAGCCATTTTTTTTTAATAAATATACACAATGATACAATGTGAAACACAATTGCCTCAGTCACATTCAAAAATACCTATAACCCCTTGGAACCCAGCCTTCCGATCACTAATTTACATCAGAGAACCTAGAGATCATAGAAACTTTGAACTAGAACTAACACCTTAATAATCTCGTGGTAAAGTTCTAAAAGGCAGCAACAATAGTTACCCATTATCCTAGTTAAAGGACAGGTATCATACAATGCAAAATGTCGTCCAGTGGGTTTCCACTGAGGCTTAACACTACCAACAACCTTTCTAGTTGGTCTCCAAGCTGTCTTAGTAGTGTTCACATTATGATTCCTGGTTGCTTTCCAAACCTGCTTAGTATAATTCACACTATGTTTGGCCTGGGGGGTTTTGGTATTCAACAACTTCAAAGAACCGAATCACAAACTTGATTATGTCAAACAACGTCAACTTCCTATTCTGAGATTTGCGCTGCCTCCCACGCGCTCACCAATTTATTGGGACCAGATACTGAAGGTTTCGAGTGAGTGGCTCTTTGGCTAGGTTTTGCGGTGGATTCATGGCGCATTTTGGTTCTTGTAGACAGATTCACAGGAACATTAGGCTTCTTGTTTTGTTGCACTGGTGGTTTCTGTGTGGGTCTATTTGAAGTCCTAGGGGGTTCTTGAAAAAGTCAACTTAGCTTAGTTCCCTTAGGCAACGTGGTTGGTTTACCCAAGAGGCTCTTTTTGGAGGTGGAATGTACTTTAGAACTATTGGTATACATCCCTGAGCAGGGTACTTTGGTTTCCAGAGGCTGTAGATCCACCACTCTTTTTGCGCGCCAACCTCAACCTCCAAGTCTTTTCTTTAGTTTGTCAATTCTCAGCAGTTAATGCATTAATCTTTTCAGTGTACGCAGTAACGCTGAGTGACGGTATACTTTCCGCCTTTGACAAGTTCATCTACCTTCTTTTGAGACTCACGTTTTTCTACCTTAAGGCCATCTAACTAGAATTCTCTAGAGGTGAGGTAGAATCGTCGTCTTAACTCTATATATCTTTTCATTCCTAAACTGAATTCTGTCATTTTCTATATGCCTGTTGGTCGCATCAACAAACGCTTCAGAGGAAAACCTACAATTCAACACCTTCATGATGTTGATCTGAGCATCTAATTCCTGATATAGGTGTCTTTTCCTTGACGCTGATCTCTTAACTTATTTAATTCAAAAATAGCATTGTGCACTAGAAGTGTCTATGCACTGTTTATCAGTTTATTGAAATTTACCGTATGTAAATTCAATATGGGTCTTTGTAAATGAAGAAGATACGTTTTCTCGTTCTCAGATTCAGACCATCTTTTGTCTGAGTTTTTTAAAACTTCACACGCTTCAATTTCAAAAACTTTAGTTTGTATCCCAATCGCATGCATGATCTAAGATCTTGTCGCAAAGGCCACAACAACTATCGGAAATAAGCATCAATATAGCAGGTAACCAGTTTTCTACAACATTCAGCAATTAAGCCATCAATTTTCTGTTTAAAATGATTATCTTCTCTATGTCAGGTTTCTTGTATATCAAGACACATGTTCAGCATCTCACGCCCTCCAATTCCATCAAAAAATTCAATACAAAAATTTGTTCAAATTCTCTTATATCTCTTGAAAAATGTATCATTAGCAACTTGGATATGTGTTTTGAAATGTCTTAAAATGGCCCCAGTTGTTGTTCAAACAAACTGTTTTGGCATAATCAAAACACCAATCTGAACCAGTGGATTTTTGTGTTGTTCTTGTCTTTTATGATATCCATCAAGTTGAAAAAACAAGCATTAACTTTTCGGACTGCCCATAACTTGGAGCTTGTGGAGGTCGACTTTTACGAACAAAAGGAGTACCAGGTGTGGCTGATTTACTAGCTTGACTAGCAATTTCGTTGGCAGAAAGCCAATACGCCTGATCACCAGATAGTTCCTTCTGAGGAACGAACATAAGGGCATTAAGCTTGTCATAGAAACCGTTTGCGGGTCTAACAATGCCCAGGTTTTTTCGTTTCATCTTTTCATGCTAACAACTTGGTGAACAAACCTTCTTCACTATCCCATATATGTAGGGGTGGTGAGTGGGATGAAAGAGGTACACACATACAAAGCAGGTTGAAGCACAACGCTATCTGGCCAATATAACCTATACCTTGGGATTACGGGGCCTATGGATGTCCTTGTGCAAGTCATTGTGTCTGCCTTTTTAGTTCCTTGCAAGCAGGATGTAAGAGTTTGGGTGTGGCATGTAAATCTTTTGCAACATATCCTCATTCAACTTTTTTTAGATAATTTTAAACAAACACTTTCATCTATATGACTATCAGCTATTTTCCTCATATCTCAGATAAATCTTTTCCTTTTCAATTGTAAAAATGCAATTGATTTTTCTTTTCCTGAAAGAGTGACTTTAAGCAAATCGTTTTCTTGCACAAGTTCAGCGTTACGCTTATTACGCTGAATCACTAGGGCTTGTTCCTGTCTAACTTTGTTTTCAAGATCAAGTTTGACCTTGTGGGTATCTAGACGACATATTTCTTGCTTGCATTGAAGAAGCTCATTTTTTAAGGTCTCTATTTCCAAACATTTTTCTTGGTTAACCTTTAGCATGTCCGTCTTAGTTGGGTTTGCCAAGTCAGTTAAGATGGCAATCCATAGATACTTTGTCAATGTCACAGATACCTCAATGGGAACAATTTTTGGGCTTTCTTTTAAGTAAGATACTGGATGATACGGAATCGGTTGTCATCAAAAAAACTCAGTCTCATTGCAGTCAGCATCGGAGTCTAAATGTTCTTCCTGGTGCATCTCCTGATTCAACTGATAATCCACATTATCAAAGATTTGATTGTCATTGGAGTGTACCTCATTGACTGAATTGTTGGTTGCACTAGTGGATGACAAGTTGGCCATGAAAGCGACAGCAGCATTGGGGCCTTCATCCACGTCTGAGTCATATGCATCCTCGTGATTGGCTTGAAACATGTTTGTTTGTAAAACATTGCCAAGGTTGATAGGGTACTTCACTTGTTTGTCTTGGTAATCAATCTTTAAACACCTTGATCATGACTTCATAACTTTAGTGTGATGACTTGATCTTGATACTTTTGACTTGTTTAAGCTTTACTTCTCTGAAATTACTTTTGACTTCAGTATCATCACTATGACTTTGCCTACTCTGATCGTTAGTCACACATTGCAATATCTGTTGGAATCTTTTAAAGCTTTGATGATTTATCTTGCTTCCAATCAATTGAACTTTCATGTTGAAGAAGACATTGATTTCATAAGATTGTGCGAAGCTATAATGTAAGTTTAGTTTTAAATCATTTTAGCTTTCGTTTTTAGGTTTTCTTTAATCGTTTTTTGCATTTTCACTTGTAGTAATAGAAAACCAATCATAATCTTGTCATATTCAAACATCGATTATCAATTCGTCATTCGATTTTCAATTGCACACCTCGTTGGGACATAACGACCCGGGAAATCAAACTTCCGGATATATATTGATTCTATTTGTGAATCTTGACTTTTTTTGCCTTGGTCAAGGGCAATTGGTTGGGATTTGCCTAGTATTATATATATATACTATCAATCGAATCAAATTTTGGCGCCGTTGCCGGGGAGGCTGTGAAACGATTATCGTAACGTTTGACAATTTGTGTTTGAATTTGTGAATATTTCTTCTATTTTTATAAAAATATAAAAAAAGTACAAAAATATTTTTCATTTTCTTTCATTAGTATAATTATCATATAAAACCAAAATAATAATAATAATAATAACAATAATATTTTCCATAAAAAGAAATAATAAATTCACCAAGTTGGTAAAAGAACACCAACATATAATACTTTCCATTAAAGTATTATACATCAATAAGTTCCCGAACAAAAGATTCAAAAACTTTCCATTTGTGTCGCTTACGACGTACGGCTCACCTCGATTTGATTAACAAGCTATAAGGTGGGTATAAGGAGGGTTGTTCCGAGGAACTACGACCCGAAAGGAGAAAGGATTTTAATAGCTTCACGCTTTCCTACTTGTAGGATCCCTAGATCATTCGATTAACACAAGAACACACAAGATTAAACTTTAAATTGACTTGTATTAAAGAGAAACAAAGAACAATGGTGTGGCAACAAAACACACAAAAATGAAAAATCTAAAATATCTAAGTTGCTTACTTGTCTCTTCTAGAAATGAAAAAAAGAATGGCTTTATATAGCCTTACAATGAGGCCTTTGGGCTTTGATGGGCTTTTTCATTAAATGCCCAATTACATTAATATTACACGCTTAAACGAGCTAGACTTTTGTCTTGTATCTTCGAGTGACCGAAGCTTCTTTGTTCGGGTCCATTTATGTGATCCTAACAATCTCCCCCTAGATGAGGTCATGAGAAGTTAGCTCACTCGTGCTTGTCTCTTTAGCTCGTTGTTGATAGGGTACTTCACTTGTTGTGCTTTGGTAATTCAATCTTTAACACCTTGATCATGATCTTCAGAACTTGATGTGATGACTTGATCTTGATCTTTGACTTGTTTAAGCTTTACTTCTCTGAATTACTTTGTGATCTTCTTTCACTTTGACTTTGCCATACGCTGATCTTTAGTCTCACATGCTCATATCTGTTGGAATCTTTGAAAGCTTTGATGATGTATCTTCTTCTAATCTCCATAACGTTTAGCATTTGAAGAAGACATTGATTTTCAGAGATTGTGCGGAAGCTTTGTATGTAAACTTTCTTGATTTCTTCAGATATGTGAGCAAGGATATGAGCATGACTTGCATCGGATACTTTGAGTCGTCATTCGCTATGATAGAACAATTTAGACACCAACAAAATATTTTGTTATGTAAAATCCACTTAATGTGTTCTAGAAAAAAACATTTTGTGAACACAAGAAGGGTTTTATATTTTGAAGGGACCAAGTATAGACGATACTCAATCTGGTCGGTTACATTAACCTCTGATTCCGTGAGGATCAATGATTACAGTACGAATACTGCACCTGTGATCAGATAGATTCATTCAAAAATCTTCTTGACAGTATTTTGGGCACGTGACAAGCCATAGTACCTCTAATACCTATGTATCAGATTCCCTAATGTTCGCGCCGTTCTCTAGACCATGTCCGAAGACTAACAACACTATAAGTATTTCTACTATAGAAGGGTAAAAGAGTGAGTCAGTACAGTTACTAACTTTCTGACTATACCGTACAATCCTTTTTCAGCGTTTTACTTCTTAATACAATTAAGTACCGTAGTAAGGCCTGTTGGTTAAAAATGATTTGAAAAAAACATTCGATTGCTTATAAAATTTTGTTTGGGGCACAAACAAAGTTTAATCAAATGCTTCTGATGGATGTTCTGAAATATATCCCCAAAGATATGAAGTGCCTTGGGAAATCCAAACTTGTGACAAGTACATTTATGTACAAATCCACTTCACTAGTGGCTCAAAGTCCGAAGACCAGCTTGAGCAATTCATACGCATACCCTGGTGGTAACAACATCTCTTTCCTCAGCCATTCCATAAGATCACTTTCACGTAACATGAAACAAAAAGATCTTTGTTTATTTATCAAGATACGTGTGTAATAACACAAACTTTTGGTAACCTTGACATTTTAATCATATAACACTTAGCTCTCCCTACAACATGTGCGTCGATAATCGAAAGATTTTTTGCACTATACAAGGCATAGACTTAGCATTTTAAGAATCAATCGAATCATTAATTATCCGTTTTAAACATGTGTAAGTCACATTCTCTCCCCCGATCAAAAGTATGAAACTTGTGAATGGTATTTGATCTATAATGGGACTTAAAATGTATCAAACTCCTCTCAAGTAAATAGGTAAGTGAAATAGCACAAGTATCAAGTGAGCAATTGAAACAAGACCTTTAGAATACCCAGACAGGAATGATACTGCAATCTGTCTTGAACTTGTAGGCGGTCGGTCATGTCAATCTTTCAGCAATAGAATCAGCAACAGTACATCCTTTTAACCTGCACAACTGTTAGAAATACTGATTCTCCCCCTCAAACAATGACCCGTGTCAATGTTTGATTTGGTTAACCCGAACATGTTTGATAAGACAAATTGTTTATGAGAAAAAGTGTTCGGGTCTTAGACAACTTCTTGTCTGTGGAAGAAATAATGCACTGAAACGTACATTAAGTCTCTGGGTTAAGACCGGGTTACAGTCTGAAATAACTGCAAGCCATACTACACTAAGTTTTTTTTTTAAATTAAATATATACTAATATACAAAGGATACAATGCTTTAGCATTCAAAAATACCAGATATCCCCTTGGAACCAGCCTTTCGATCACTAAGATTGCAATCAGGGAACCTAGAGATCTTAGTAACTTTGGAACTAGAACTAACGCTCGGGGTAAGTTCTAACGGCTCAACAATGGTTTTTATTTCCCCACTATCCAGTTTAAAGTACATTATCATACAACGCAAAATGTTCGTCACATGGGTTTTCCACTGAGGCTTAAAACACAACCAACAATCTTTTTCCCAGTTGGTCTCCAAGCTGTCCTTAGTAGTGTTCACATTATGATTTCTGGTTGCTTTCCAAACCTTCTTAGTATGATTCACACTATGTTTGGCATGGGGGGTTTTGGTATTCACAGACTTCAAAGAACGAATCACAAACTGATTATGATAAACAATATTCAACTTCCTATTGTGATCTGCTGCTCTCGTCTCTGCAATCACACTCTTATTGGGCAAGATAAACGATGTTCCGAGTGTGGCAACTTTGGCATAGGTTTTGCGAAATCAGTGGCAGTTTGGTTCTTGTAAGACAAATTTCACAGGAACATAGGCTATTTGTTTGTGTTGCACTGGTTTTTCTGTTGTGGGTCTAATTGAAGGGCCTGGGAGGTTCTTGAAAATAATCTTGCTTCTTCATAGGGCAGCGGGGGTGGTTTCACTGCACCCCAAATGGCTCTTTTTTGGAGTGGTAATGGTACTTTGGAACTTTTGGTATACATCCCTGAAGCAAGTACTTTGGGTTTCTCAGAGGCTGTAGATCCACCACTCTTTTTGCCACTCAACTCAGTTTTCAGTTTGGCAATCTCAGCAGTTTAAGGATAATCTTTTCATGTACCATTAACTTGATAAGTTAATTTTTCGCCATTTGACAGTTCATTATAAACCGTCATTTGAGACTACCCGTTTTCCTACCTTAAGGCCATCTACTGAATCCTAAGGGAGGTAATCGTATCTTTCAAACTGAATTCTGTCAGTTTCTATGCCTGTTGGTCACACTACCTTCATGAACCTGCATTCAACATCCTCCATGAATGTTTTGAACTGAGCATCTAAATTCCTGATAGAGGTCTTTTCCTTGAAGCAGATCTCTACTTATTTATTCAAAAATAGCATGGAGTGCACTAGAAGTGTCTATCACTGTTTATATTTTGAATTTAAGTTGTAAATCAATATGGTTCTTTTGTAAATGAGAGTTACGTTTCTCAGATTCAATGACCATCTTTTGTTGTTTTAAAACTTCAGCTTCAAGTTCAAGAACTTTAGTGTGTTCCCTATCGCATGCAGATCTAAGATCTTCGCAAAGGCAATTCGAACTAGGGGGCACAACAATATCAGAAGAAAGCACAATAGAGCAGATATCTTTTTCTAAACATTCCGCAATTAAGCAGTCATTTTTTATTAAAAGATTTTTCTTCTCTATGGTCAGGTGTTTCTTTTATCAAGAACACATTGTAACAGTAACTCCTCATCCAATTCATCAAAAATCTGTTCAAATTCTCTTATCTCTTTGAAAAATGTATCATTAGCAGCTTGGATATGTTTTTTGAAATGGTCGTAAAATGGTACCAGTTGTTGTTCAACAAACTGTTTTGCATAATCAAAACACCATTCAGAAACATAGTCTGGTTTTTGTGTTGTTCTTTCTTTTATGATACCTTCAAATTGAGGAAAAACAGCATTAACGTTTCGAAGACTGGCCAGAACTTGACTTGGAGGTCGACTTTTATGAATAAAGGGAGTGACAGGACTATTTGGGTTACTAGTTTGACTAGCACGTTCATTGGCAGGAAGCCAATACGCCTGTTCACGAGACAGTTCCTGTTGAGGAACAAACTTAAGGGCATTAAGCTTGTCATAGAAACCGTTTTCAGGTCTAACATGTCCTGGTTTTTCATTCATCTTTTTCATGCTAACCACTTGGTGAACCAAGACCTCTTCACTATCCCATATACTAACGGGATGGTGAGTTGGATGCAAAAGGGTATCAGCATCATACAAAACAGGTTGAGCACGCTTGGCCATATACCCGAGACCTGGGTTACCAGGTACCTAGGAGGTGCCTTTGTGCAAGTCAGGCGGTTGCTGCATAAGGTTTCTTAGAAAGCATAGGAATAGTTTTGTGTTGGCATGTTAAATCTTTGCCACATATCTCCTTTGCAACTTGTAAGCATTCCCTTTAAACAAACTATTCATCAAGATAATACTATCTGCTAGATCACTTTATCTCAGATACAATTTTTTCTTTTTCAGATTGTGTAAAAAATGCAATTGATTTTTCTTTTCCTGAAAGAGTGGATTTAAGCAATTCGTTTTCTGCACAAGTTCAACACAGCGTTACGCTTATTACGCTGTATCACTAGGGCTTGTTCCCATTTCTAACTTTGTTTTCCAAGATCAAGTTTGACCTTTTGGGTATCTAGACGTATATTTCCCATTGCTTGCATTGAAGAAGCCCATTTATTTTTTAAGGTCTTCCGATTTCCAAACATTTTTCTTGGTTAACCTTAGCATGTCCGTCTAGTTGGGTTTGCAAGTCAGTTAAGATGGCAATCATAGAAACTTTATCAGATGCGTCCAGCAGATTACCTCCAGTTTGTAACATTTTGGGCTTCGGTGTCAAGAAGATACTGATGATACGGGATCGTATTGTCATCAATCTCAGTCTCAGCATCGGAGTCTAAATGTTCTTCATGGTGCATCTCCTGAATCTGATAATCCACATTATCAAAGATTTGATTGTCATTGGAGTGTACCTCATTGACTTGACTGTTGGTGGCACTGGTGGATGACAAGTTGGCCATGAAAGCGGCAGCAGCACTGGGGCCTTCATCCACGTCTGAGTCATATGCATCCTCATGATTGGCTTGAAACATGTTTGTTGTAGTCATTGCCAGAGGTTGATCATATGTTTCTTCATTTGTTGCCATTGAATAACGTTGTTTATGAATGATCTGATCTTAAGTGATTGTTGATTGATGACTTGGTGTGAGGTTTATGATTTTCTCGGGTAAATTAGAAACAGTAAAATGCCTGTTTTGAGGGCCTAGAATGGACTCCGAATGCCAAAAAATACAGTAGCTCTTACTCATAGAAAGATCTTGACCTGTTGGGACCGTTTCCGAGCTTGATAAAAATTTCAAGACTAATCCGACACAAAAATTATTTTTGGCCCGGGCAAAATTCAAGCAAAACGCAACGTAAGCTTGACACAACGCAATGGATTGTCAAAACGCAATGGATTGTCAAAACGCAATGATACTTGTTGTCAAAACGCAATGATACTTGTTGTCAAAACGCAATGAAATTTTTCTCAAAACGTGTGGTTACTTATTTGCACTCTGTGAATGCATCCCCCAATGTTAAAAAGGATATGCGTCATGTTAAGCAAGTTTGGAAACCTAAGCGAGTTACACAAGTGTGGAAACCTAAACATATCAAACAAATTTGGAAACCAACTGGCAAAACACTTAACAATGTTGGTTACCAATGGCGACCCACAGGAAGAACATTCACCCTAAGTGATCAGTGCCCCTTAACTAGGTTCACTAAACTTACAGGAATGTCAGCCATTGCTTGTGCTAACCAATCGGAACCCAACCAACATTGGGGATCCAATTTTCCAAACTCTCCATCTTCGTCTGTTTTCAAATGCAGGTCGTACAAATCGTCCTTTGGTATTTGGACTCAGGCTGTTCAAAACATATGACGGGGGATCGCTCAAGGCTTATGAATTTCGTGAAAAAGTTTATCGGGACAGTTAGATTCGGGAATGATCACTTTGGTGCTATTATGGGTTATGGAGATTATGTCGTTGGTGATAGTGTAATCTCCAGGGTATACTACGTGGAAGGACTGGGGCATAATTTGTTTTCTGTCGGTCAATTTTGTGATTCGGATTTAGAAGTTGCCTTCAGAAAGCATTCTTGTTATGTTCGTGATACGGATGGTGTTGAATTACTTAAAGGTTCCCGTGGTTCTAATTTATACACTATTTCTGTTGAAGAAATGATGAAGTCCTCCCCAATTTGCTTGCTATCCAAAGCCTCCAAGCACAAATCATGGTTATGGCATCGGCGTTTAAACCACTTGAACTTCGGTACCATCAATGATCTTGCAAGAAAAGACCTTGTCAGAGGCTTACCTAGATTGAAGTTTGAAAAAGATCATCTTTGTTCTGCATGTCAATTAGGAAAGAGCAAAAAGCATACCCACAAACCCAAAACTGAAAACACCAATTTGGAAGTTCTAAACACCCTTCATATGGATTTATGTGGACCGATGCGTGTGCAAACTATTAATGGGAAGAAATACATCTTGGTAATCGTCGATGATTACTCTCGGTTTACGTGGGTCAAGTTTTTGAGATCAAAGGATGAAACACCAACGGTTGTCATCAAATTTCTGAAGCAAATACAAGTCGGTCTCAACAAAACTGTAAGATTCATCCGCACCGACAATGGAACTGAATTTGTCAACAAGACTCTGTATGATTATTATGAAAGCGTTGGAATCTTTCACCAAAAGACAGTGCCAAGGACTCCACAGCAGAACGGCGTTGTCGAAAGACGGAACCGAACTCTTGTCGAGGCAGCTCGGACAATGCTAATCTTTTCAAAGGCACCGATGTTTCTTTGGGCTGAAGCTGTGGCTACTGCCTGTTACACCCAAAACCGTTCCCTTATTCACACACGTCACGACAAAACCCCATATGAGCTAGTACACAATAAGAAGCCTGATCTCACATTTTTCCGGGTCTTTGGTGCTCTTTGTTACCCTACAAATGACAGCGAGAATCTTGGAAAACTACAACCAAGGGCTGATATTGGAATTTTCATTGGATATGCACCGAGCAGAAAAGGTTACAGAATCTACAACAAACGAACCCGACAAATCATGGAAACTATTCACGTTCAATTCGATGAGCTGACTGAGCAAATGGCTCCTGTACAATCCAGTCCAGGACCCGCTCCTAACCTGTTGACGCCTGGACCACCTATAAGTTTAGGGCCTCGTACCCAATCCTGCTCCTGCTTACCATATGCAACCTCCCTACTCCCACAAATAACGAATTGGAGATGTTTCATTTCCAACCTAGTTTGCAATGAATTATTTATCCACCGGCTATCCGTCAGGATTCCTATTCCAATGTACAACAAGATCCCAGTCTCTTACCCTACAGGTCCATCAAGTGTCCATTCTATTGATCTCGATGCACCATCGGGAAGTCCATATATCATCACCACTGGATCAATCTATTCCTCTTCGATACAACTCATGATGTAGGCAGGAGCAATACGCAGACAAGTTATCCGTTTGCTGGCAGCTGATCCCGAACCATTTGCTTAATGTGTTCGCCTTAGATCCAACCTCGAAGCTTCATCATCTGGGGAAAATCACTAGAAGGCCCAGAACCCAACCAAGTCACCCAACCACCTCATGAACTATAATCGGAAATGGACCGACCTCCTCATCCTCTTTGATAACATTATTGGGAATCCCTCCTCGCCGCCGGTATCCACTCAGTAAACAGCTTGCTACGGATGCTTTGTGGTGCATCTAAACAAATTCCGTACTGTCCAAAAAGCCGAACCAAAAAACTTCAAATCTGAGCTCTACTAAACGACTGCTGGTTTCTTCATCAAAAGCCATGCAAGAAGAAATCTATGAATTTTGGATCGACGTGGACGTATGGGAACTAGTAACCCCCTCCAGACAGTGCCATATTATTGATCTCTAAGTGATTTATAAGGTGAAACTTGACGAGTGGAATGTGTTTAAATACACATACTTTTATCCATCAAAAACAAGCTTAAATAACCAAAAACGTACCAAAAATACATTATATATGTAATGTTTTTGCATTTCAGTTTGTGCAGGAAGACCGATGCGGCAAGAAAAAGACAAAAAATAAGCTAAAAAACGGGAAACAAAAACCAAGCACGAGAATGAAAAGAGTGTGAAAAGACAAAGTCAATCGAAGCCAAAGTCAGTCAAAGTCAAAAAGTCAACAGGAAAGTCAACCCCGACAAAGTCAAAGTCAAAAAGAAGTCAAAACAATGAAAATATATCTTGAGGGACTGAATTTGCCAAAGTCCCAAAGTTATATTCAAAGGCTTGAATGAAAATAAATGGAAAAAACAAACTTTAGGGCCTGAAATTGCCAAACCCTAAAGTTGATCGCAAAAGGACCTAAGTTTGAAATAACTCATTAAGAGTTAAGGGGTTGATTCTGCCAATTTTCCCAAAGTTTGTATTGCCAAAAAGGAGACACCACAAATTTGCAATTCTAATAATATCCCTTGAGGGTTATCCTCGCCATGCTCCTGAAAGTTTAACCATATCACAAGGACGAAAACATTGCAAACCACTTATAAACAATTGAGGGAACTCTTTTAGCCATTAACCCAAACTCACTCACCCACATACACTCCACATCACACACACAAACCAAATTTTCACCAAAGAAGTCAACTCCTGACCGACATTATTCACGGGTCCTTCCTTCCCACACATTTAACCACAACTCCTATTAATTACCTATTGGGTAAAAACTTCATCCCCTCCCCAACTAAACCCGAGTATCCCATATTCCCCCCCAAACTTTGCCATTGTTGCAATCCCTACTTTTTAATGCAAATCTTACGATGGGTTATTATAATTCAAGAAAGCACAAGGCAAATTCAATGGCTAAAGATGAAGTTTGATTTCTAAACTCTCTCTCTCTAACAAGCACTCCTGCTTTCTGTCCTCTTCTACAAAGAAACACAGTAAGTATAGCGAAAAGAAACAGTGACAGGCGCTTACATACACTCCTTTACGTTTTCTTTAGCGTACAAGCGCGAGTGGCATAGATGGCTCTTGAAGCCATTTCTAGTGCAGCATCTTTATCTTTTCGTCGTCTATTTTGTCAAGTAACTTCAGAGCTGAATTCTCATTTTTATTCAAGTCTTATGTAACCATTTTAAGTGGTGTTTAATATCTCTCTCTCTTGAAGATTTGATATAAAATTTTGTTTTATTCTTATATGTCTTTTTCACTTGTTACAACAACCCTACCAAATAAGTGCTTTAAGCTCTTTTTGAACTCACTTACGCTTTTCGAAACACCTTCTAGTTCTTAAAGATTTTCAAAAAATTAAAGGTTTAAGCCCTTTTTCACTTAAAAAAACTTTCCTGAGGTGTCGCAAAAACACACGTAACTGGGAGCATGGTAGATTGTGGATACCATATTCGTTTTTAGAGCCTCATAGGGAGGCCATTACGCACACATGGTTTTTAACCACACTGAATGAGTGTTTTCTCCTTCTGTTCCAAAGCTAGGACCTTTTGCTAAAGTTTTCCTCATTTTTACAATTTTTAGCTTATTTTTACTGTAGCATAGCTTATTAGGGCTTAATATTGCTTAATTATACCCATGTATGCTTATTATGCTAGCTTTGGTAATCCTAGAATGCTTATTTAAGTTTTAAATTAAAATTGCAAAAAAAATATAGCTTGGTATTTGGCTTTCATTTTAACTTACGCTTATTTAAAGTGCCTTATTGGTTAGAATAAATTTTCGTCTTAAAGCAGCTTCAAATAGATTATTGGCCATCTTATTTTTTCAAGTTTTGATGTTTAAAACCTCCTAAATCAGTTTTAAAAGAAAAATGAATGCTGTAAAGGGGTGTTTGGGGTCAAGGATGAAACGGGTCAACAAAGGTAAGAGTCATAGGTTGTGTCACTTTTGCGAACGGCTAGCATTATAAGCCTTGTGATATCTGTTTTACCCAATTTTTAGCAAGTCCCAAAAGAACTTTCAAGTTTTCTCATTGGTTACCATAAAATCTGTTGAATTTTTAAAAAAAAGGGTTTCATGAGCTTATTTGTTTAATACGAAGCCTTTGAAAACCTGATCAGTAAGGTTTAGAATTATGTCATTATGTGCTGTGTCCCAAAGAGATCAAGTTCTAGTTAGGTCCTTAGGTTTTACTTACATTGTTACATTCCAATTCATGTCACATAGTCTTTGTGATTTTAAAAGTCAAAATATGCCCAATTTTTCATTCTACATAAATTGAGTTAAAGTCAGTGTCTGTTAGCGTGTTAGAATTTTAGTGCCAATGTTCCATTTCAAGGCACTCTTTCATCTGTTTAATTTGAATTTTTTTCTTTGAGCTTATAGGGTGCTTATTTTTAAGGCTTCACTCTTTTTATAAAATTTTCTTTGAAAATAACTTGCCAGGTGCCCCCCAAAAACAAAGCCCAAGTTAACCCTTCATTTCTCCTACATGCTTATTTGTGCAGTAAGCATTAAGCTTTCTACATTTTTAGAAAGCTTATAAGCTCTTTAATAAGCCCCCAAAAGCCCAACCCTTAAGTCACCTTCTAGGTGGCTTATTTTTAAGCCAAAAGTAGGCTTGAGGCTGTTTGAAAAACAGCCTTAAGCTCACTAGCTCAATTAGCTTATTTGAGCTGTGCATATTGTTTTTATGCTTACTTCCCCTGTCCTGCTTTAAGGTCTGAATTAAGTCATTTAAATTAGCTTTTAGGATTCATGAGCTTATATTGACTAGGCAGCATAAGTCTTTAAAACTATCAGGACTAACTTAAAAGTTAGAAACATTCGCTAGGTTCATAAGCTCATTTGAGCTTATTTGAGGTTGCTTATTGAGTGATTTCAAAACCCCAAAATAAGAACGGGGTTTTATTGAAGCTTTATTGGCAAATCACCACGGCTTTGTGGGCCCACTGGCCTCAAAGAAACACTAAAGGGCTACTAAAATAAGGCCTCAAAGCTGCCCTGAACTTTTATGGCAAAACATTTTATAGCCCCTTGGCTTTATTTCCATTCTATTCCTTGCTTGTTTTTGATTTTGTAAGAAGGTAAGAGCTATTCATTAGTGCTTATTAGGTTGGCCTTAAGCCAATTTTGGCCCCATTAGTATAGTTGTAGCTTATTTGAGCTTATTTTAGTTTAAAAAAATCTAAGTCCTTATTTGAAAAAAGTGTACACTTTAGCTAAATAAAGACATTATGTCAACCTTTAAGCTCCGTTTTTCCTCCCTCCAGCTATTTTACCAGCTTTTGTAAAAACTTGTAGTTATAAAAATTGCTTATTTATAAGCCCTTTTCAACTTTGTTTAAAAAATTTTCAAAAAAAGGGGAAAGTGGGAAGTCAGGGGTGAGCAAGACTCGAACCCCCGACCTCTACCACTCTCAACCCTCTATAAACATAACACTCTACCGCTGCGCCCTTGGGACTTTTCTGTTAGACCCTTTGAGCGCTTATGGTATATAAGAGTGTTTTGTCCCAGTTAAGCTTTTTAAGCAGTTGAGCTTTATTTTGACAGCTTTATTTGATAATCTGGTCAGCAGCTTATTTTTTCTTTGGACCAGCCACACTTTCAACTATTTATTTGTAAATTTTTCAGATTTTTATAAAATCTGTTTAGTAATTTTATAATTTATTTTCTTTAAACTTAAAAAAATCCATAAAAAATAACATATTAATCAGAAAAAATATAAATTCTTTTTTTCTAAAATTTTTAGTTTATTTCATACTATTTGCATAGGAAAATATAAAAGTTTCTTCTGTAGGATCTAATTTTCATAGCAAATTTACTTTTTAATCGATCGGGGATTCGATCCCGTTCTCGTCTTCGACTCGTTCTTTTGAGGGTCAAACGACCTCCGTTTTCATCTATTTTTTTTAAAACTTTGTTACTGTCATATTTAGATTTATTTAGCTTTTTAAATTTGTTCTAGGATTTAATTCGAAAATTTAGGTTTTTATCCCTCGTTTTTCGTACGTCGTTTAGGTTTTAAAAGTTATATTAGCTTTCATTTTTAGGTTTTATTTAATCGTTTTTGCATATTTAACTTGTAAAAATAGAAAACCATCAAACTTCATGTCATATTCAAAACATCAATCATCAATCCATCAATTCGATTCCATTTAAGGCCTCGTTGTGGGACAAAACACTAGGAAATCATAACTTTTCCGGCTACATATAATATTTTTATTTAGGTGAACTTTTGATCCATTTCTTTGTTAAAGAGTAAATTGGTTGAGTGTTTGCTTTATAGAGATTATATAATATATAATATAAATATTATATAATATATATATATAGTATATATCATATATATATATATAAATAAATATATATATATATAAGATATAGTATATATATATATATAATATATAATATATTATTGACACATCAAAGTTTTTGGCGTCCATTGCCGGGGAGGCTGTGAAAACGATTATCGTTACGTTAGACAATTTCGGGGAGGCTGTGAAACGATTATCGTAACATTTGACAATTTGTGTTTGAATTTGTGAATATTTCTTCTATTTTTATAAAAAAAAATATAAAAAATACAAAAATATTTTTCATTTTATTTTATTAGTATAATTATCATATAAAAATAATAAAAATAATAATAATAATAATAATATTTTCCATAAAAAGAAATAATAAATTCACCAAGTTGGTAAAAGAACACCAACATAAAATACTTTCCATTGAAGTATTATCCATCAATAAGTTTCCGAACAAAAGATTCAAAAACTCTCCATTTGTGTCGCTTACGACGTAAGGCTCACCTCGATTTGATTAACAAGCTATAAGGGGAGGTATAAGGAGGGTTGTTCCGAGGAACTACGACCCGAAAGGAGAAAGGATTTTAATAGCTTCGCGTTTTCCTACTCCTCCGCTCACTTGTGCGTTTTTTATTTGGAGAGCTACCGTGAAGTAAGTCGATTATCTGGTTGAAGTTGTCTTATCTCGTTGTCCGTTAAAATAAATTGTGAATAGATTATTGAAAAACAAAAAAAAAATTATTTTCATTTAGTGCATGCGCACTCGTTCTCAAAGCCGTAACCAACAACAACAACAACAAATCCCACCGATTGTTGTTGAATCACTTGATCTTGAAGACCTCATCAAAGATCAAGAATCTCCCGTAGTTACGATGGCCGATAATCGTACTATGGCGGAATTGCTTCAAGCACCCACCGAGGGTTACGAGGATGCAATTGTTTTCCCTGCAATCACCGCAGACAACTTTGAGCTTAAACATAGTTTGCTCACTCTCGTACAAAACAAGCAATTTTTCGGACATGACAAAGAAGATCCTCATGCTCATATCCGATACTTCAACAAGATCACTTCTACCATGAGATTCCCAAACGTTCCGAACACGTCGATTAAGCTTATGCTTTTTCCGTTTTCTCTCGAGGGGGCCGCCCGGATTTGGCTCGAAAAAGAACCCCCTCGATCAATTCTTACTTGGGATGATCTTGTTTCAAAATTTATCAATGAATTTTTCCCTCCCTCCAAAACGACTAATCTTCGTAATGAGATTACAAATTTCCAACAACGTTTTGATGAGTCTTTCAGTGAGGCCTGGGATCGATTCAGGGATCTCCTTCGAGCATGTCCTCATCATGGTTTTTCTGAATTACACCAACTTGATACGTTCTATAATGCTTTGAATACAAATGACCAAGATTCATTAAATTCAGCAGCAGGTGGAAATTTTTTGGACAAAAGGCCCCGTGATTGCTTATGCATCATTGAAAGCAAGTCCAAAGTTCGTCACTCACGAAGTAAAGCTGTTGTTTCCAAAGTGAGTACGAGCACTTCTACCCCCGAAATTTCATCCGACGTTGCTGAACTCAAGGATATGGTGAAAGCATTACTTCTTGATAAGAAAAACCAGAACCAACCTTCAGCTCCCGCTCCCGTAAAAGCGGTCGAGCAAAGTTGTGTAACTTGCGGTGGAGCTCATTCTTACCGTAATTGTCCCGCCACCGATGGCAACAATTATCGTGATAATATTCAAGAATACATCTCTCAAGCCGCCGCAGCAAACTTCAATCAAGGAAGTGCCAGTTACCGACCTCAGATGGTTGCAAACCAAATTCGACCTCCCGGTTTTCCTCCTGTGCAAAACCATCAAAACAACCAAAATCGGGGGATCAATTTCAACCAAAATCGGGGGAACAATTTTAACCAAAATCGGGGTAATAATTTCAATCAAGGACAAATTTACCAACCCCAGATTAATCAACCCCCGACTTTTCAAGCTCCACCTTACCAAGCTCCCGCTCCAGCTCCTCCAGCACCAGGTGTGTCTAAGTCCGATTTTGATAACTACGTCAAAGCTAATGACGCGGTTATGCAAAATATGCAAAATCAAATGGCAAATATAACGGACCTGATCACCAAATTCGTGAATAGTAATACCGCTTCTACTTCGGGCTCGGGTTCTCTTCCAAGCAACACCATTGCTAACCCGAAAGGTGATGTGAAAGCAATCACTACCCGAAGCGGTGTTTCCTATAATGGACCTCAAATTTCTTCTCTTCCTAAAGAGATGGAAAATGAACCCGAGGTGACAAAGGATACGGTGCAACCAAGCACCGAAAACATCCAACCTCCGGTGGTCCAAACTAATGACCAAATTGGTGAGCCCGTTGTTGCTTCAAAGACTAAACCAACCTTGCCTTATCCTTCAAGGGCCAACAAAGAAAAGCTCCGTGAAAAAGACAATCTTCTAGCTTCAAAATTTATGGAGATTTTTCGGAATCTCCATTTCGAGCTAAGTTTCGCGGACGCTCTCCTACACATGCCCAAATTTGCACCAATGTTTAGAAAGCTCCTCAATGACAAAATGTGCAAACTTCCCAAAGTTATTATCAGTTCTTTAACTGTCAAAAAAGGAATCGCGCGGAACGAAGTCAGTTATGTTCATCCCGTATCCCACCTTTCACCCCCATGGTAAAACAAAGGGCAAATGAGAATTGATGGGCAAGGAAGTCAATTCAAGAGCTCACAAGTACAATGGCAGGGTCAAATCAGTCTTTCCAAGGGATTCACTAGCTTACTCTCAAGCATAAACCACGTCAGCAATGGTGAAAGCACAAAGAAGCGTAGGTTTTGCACTAAAAGCTCTCTCAGAACTAGCACAAACGTCACATCATGGATTGCCAGCTTGGCAATCCATGTGAATCCCAAGGATGATCAAACGGCCATAAATCATTCTTAAATGATTGGGAAAATAGAAGGTGGTAATTGAGAGGAGCGGGGGAATGACCTAAGAGGCTAGAAGGATCCAAGGCAGGCTATAAATAGGCCTCCTCACTCTTCCTCACGACACAAAACGTGAGCTCTTGGTAGGACTAGATTTTAGACTTAATTTCAACTTTTTAGCTCAATTTTCTCTTTTGTTCCTTGTTAAATTTCTCCTTTTAAGCATTGTAATCTTTTCAAGTAATCAATATAATTCTCTTTTCAGTTTTCTTAAAGTATTTTTCAAATACAAGTTCTTAATCCTCTTAAATCACTTATTACTACCTTATAAGCTACTCAATAAGCTATTTCAGTCTATAAGCTGAAATTGAGCTTACCTAATCCAGCGTTAATTATATCCAAACATTATAATCCAGCTTCGTTAAAATTATGAATATTACTTTAGTGCTTGGATTTGTGAGCTTTTGGAAGGAGAACCAAACATGGAAGGGTTCTCAAGGACTTCACTCCTAGCTTATTCATAAGCTAGGAGAGCTTGTAGCTGCTCTTAATTGAGACCTTTTGTTTAGCTAAAGGTTCAAGTAAGTTTTACTTTTCCTTTTTCCATAATTTCAGTCTAAACAACTTAGTTATAGCTTAAATGCTTATTAATGCTTGTTTGCTTATTCTCTTTGCTTATTAGTACTTATTCTTATGTGTTTTTTTGTTAGTGGATTTGTGTGTTAGCTTAAGATCTTAGATGATCATCTTGTTTTATGCTATTTGATTGTTTAGATCCCTTTGATTTTATCATATATCTGTCATAACACCTCCTAAAAAATGCCAAAAGATATATTAAATAGCCATTAGTATTAATCTTTGATTTCTTAGTTAAATTCTAGCTTGGTTTAATCATGTTTATTAAGCTTGTTTTTTTAAAGCTAAAAATATCTGGTAGTTTTTAATACTTGTTCATAAAATTTCACTTTTAAAAGTTTTTCTCAAATTGTCTAGTTTCTTAAGGCTTTTTAGTGTTTGGTTTTTAAGCTATTTTGACATATCGCTAAAGTCAAAAAATTTGAAGACTCACAACTGTTGTTTAGGCAGTCATAGCTTTGAATTTGAGTTAAACATCGCTCATACGGTTAATAAGGCGTTCTGGGATAGGTTAGATCTCTAGATACTTTTTAGAAAACGTTTTTGATGCTCTTAATTTAGTGTTTGCTCCATGCACCGAGGAGGAAATTTTCTTAAATCTTTCAACTTGGTTAGATTAATGTTTTGATTCTAAAGCCTCCATAAGGCTTAGATCTTGCTACGTACCTTCTGACATTGAGTTTTATACCACTCTATTAGTGTGTATTCACGTGCATGTTTACCTTGTTGGTAACATGCACATCTTGGTTGTTAGACACTAGGTGTGCAAAGTGTAGCTAGTACCTAACTTATAGGTTTTTAGTACTACTGTCACTGTTGTTAGTCTTGTTATTGTTTGTGTAGAATTATTTAAGCTTAGGACTGTAGGTTCTCTTTAGAATTAAATGTAGGATTTAAGTTAGTCTAGCTAGCTTATATAGGAATAATGTCTTTAGATTTACATTTTCCCTAGCTTAATTACACCTTAGTTCTAATTCTAGCTGTCAAGTCACAAAAACCTAAAGCCAAAAACATTAGCCAGTTTGAAAGTTTTAACATTAACTTTTTAAATTTCGTTGATTATTAGCTTATAGGTACTAGATTTTAGGTTGATAATTGGGTTGCCTATATAAGTTGATTTGATTATGGCTGGTAATAATATAAGATCCTGGATTGCCTTATTAAACTCTTTTTAGACTTATAAAGTTTTTGAGCAATTGGCTAGTTTCCTGAGTTGCCACCTTAATCTTCACTTTAGTTGTTTTCTAGTGTTTGTAAGCTTAGATTTCTATTTCATTTCTTAGATTTAGCATCTCTCTACGCTTTAGACTTTCTAGAATATAATTTTACTTTTTCATTTAGAGCTTAATTTTGAGCTTATTATAGCTAGTTAAAATATCGAATAAGCCCAAACACCTTAGAGTTTCTGTAACCAGCTTTTACGATAATGTGTTTAGGGCTTATTAGTTAGTGTTAGCTTATGTTCCTTTCATTAAACTAGCTTATTTTAGTGTCCTCTTTAAGTCCTAATAGTTAGTTTTTCATAAAAGTCAAAAAAATAAAAAAGAGCAAAACAAAGGGTTTTGCCACCCAAACTAGAACCCTCGACCTCTCAGTTATAAGCCCAACGTGTTAACCATTTGCTTCAATAGCTCATCCAGTATTTCTTCCCCACATTTAATACTAGTACACGTTTTAAAATTCCTTTTTTATCATAAGCCGTAGCCTTATAAGCTCATTTGAGGGCTTATTCGTTAAGCAATTTGGTTTTTCTTATTTTTCTTGTATTCCTGCTAGTGTTTAAGATTTTCCCTGAATTTTTTAGATTTTTCCAACTTAAATTTTATTTTTTATCAATTTTCGAAAGTTAAAATCTTAAAAAATACATAAAAAATAGAAAAAAGTTTCAGAAAAATACAAAAAAATAGTTTTTAGTTTTATAAAAATTAGCTTTAGGTTTACATCCAGTAAAATCATTTTTACACTTTTTAGATCTTAAATTTCATTTTTGAGCTTTAATTTTAAATTTTAAAAATAGGATTTTAATAATAAAAATAGTTAAAAATAGTTTTCTTTGCTTTTATAATATTTTAGACTTTTCTAAGCTTAAAAATCATTTTTCCAAATTTTTAGTACTTAATTTGCTATTTTTTAAGATTTAATTAGATTAAATTAGTTTTTAATTCATAATAAATTCAAAAATAATCAAAAAAATGTTTTTCTTTTTCCTAAAATTTTCTTTTGTCCTATCTTAGGTTTAGAAATTTAGTTTACATTTTTAGGAGTAAAATTTAGTAGGCTTGCTTATTTGTCGCGTTATATTTGTTTCCCGTTAATCGTTTTAAATGTTTAATTGCCTTTAATTGTTCAAATTTACTTGTTGTTTTTATTTAGTAGTAATAGATCATCAAATCATCTATTTTCTTATTCAAATCATAACCCAAGCCTAAACAAGGTTTCAATTTCACTAGTCGTTGGGGAAACGACCCGGGTGATCATACTTATCCGGTAATATACGTATTTTCGGAAATAACACTTTGAAATACTGTAACGCTACTTTTCTTACAAAGACATTTCTTAAATTATTTCAACACTGCTTTTACTTAAACCTATGAATTCACCAACTTTATGTTGACCGTTTTTGCATGTTTTTCTCAGGTTATTATTTGCTAGTGGAGCATTGGGAGCATTCGAGTCGCGCGGATATATTTTTGAACGCTTAATAATTTGAGTACCATTAAATAATTTGTAAACTCTGATTTTAATATAACGAATGTGAAATTTATTTAAACGTCTCTTTTGAGGTCGTTTTCCGTGACTTGTGTTTTGTGCCCTGAAGTAGCACCCCAATGTTACCATTTCCGCTGCGTTGTCCTGATTTTTGGGGGTGTTACAATTGAGTTGACCAAGACACCGGTGAATGAGAATTGCTCGGCGGTTATCCTAAAAAAGTTTCCCGAGAAACTTAGAGACCCCGGTAGATTTCTTATACCATGTGATTTTCCAGAGATGAATGAATGCTTAGCCTTGGCCGATCTCGGTGCAAGCATCAACCTAATGCCTCTCTCCATTTGGAAAGAACTAAATCTCCCAGCTTTGACCAAAACCCGAATGATACTTGAACTTGCCGACCGAACGATTTCTACTCCAACCGGCATCGCCGAGGATGTTTTCGTGAAAGTTGGAACATTTTTCTTTCCTGCCGATTTTGTGGTCGTTGATTACGTTGCCGATCCTCGGGTTCCCTTAATATTAGGAAGACCTTTCTTGAGAACGGCACGTGCCTTGATAGATGTTCACGGTGAACAAATGACCCTTAGACATAATGACCAGTCCGTGCCCTTTAAAGTTGGTGATACTAAGACTTTCCCTCCTAAAATTCATTGAATCGTTAACCGAGTCAAGATGTTATTGCATTGTTGTGTAGAATATTTTCAAGAAGTACTTGAAATTTTTGAAAGTGGCAATCCCACTTCCCCCTTCCGAAGCTTTATGATGATTCTCGCTCTCTATCTTTCACTCCCTTCGGAGGAAGTGACTTTCTAATGGAAGAGATCGATGCATTTCTTGAACATGATGATTCAATACCACCGGGTGTTGACGGCATCTATGATTCAGAGGGAGATACTATTTACCTTGAGGAATTGTTAAGTGTGATCAATAGTGACCCAAATCTCTCTCCGTCACCAGTTTGTGAAATTAATGTGCCTGAAAAGATGTACTTCATCTAATTGAGTAATACAATTCAGTTTCCAATTCTAATTGTCCTTTGTTTTCAATTTTAAGCCAAATTCACTCATTAAGCTCTTAATAAGCTCATTTGAGCTTATTACTGTTCATTAGCTCAAAATCAGTCAAAGTTTGTTTTTAAGCAAGTCATTTACTTAATCTAATCAATTTACATTCAAAGCATGATTACTTGAGGAGTTTTGAGTTCACTTTGAAGTTTCAAGGAGTAATAAGCTTTTTAAAGCTTATTGAGCTTTAAGCTGAGGTCTAGAGGCAAGGTGCCATTAGGTGTTTGTTTTTTTTAAGCCACTCACTCTACAAGAGTGGCTTAAGTGCTGAGACTCCAAAATTCTCAGGTTAAATTTCTTAAGTTTCATTTCAGCTTAATTCTAGCTTTTACATTTGCTTATTTCTATTCAAATTTTGTTTAATTCTCTTCAATTACATCTGTTTAGGTTTGACATTAAGCTGTTTAGAGTTTTCATTAAATGAAATTTGTGTAAAATCACTTTATCCTTTAAAACTGTCATTAAGTAGTATAAGCCTAGCTGAAGAAGTAGCTTAATTTTACACATAAGCTTTAGGTTTTATAGCTTAAAAAGTTTAAGTAGGTGAATTTTAGTGTGATTAGATAAAAGGAATAAACTGTTTTAGTAGTTAAATAGATTTTAAGTCTAATTAGTTTTGACAGCTCACTATAAAAGAGTGTTTGGATTTAGTTGTGTTTGACTCCTAAAGTCAACTTCACTATGTCAAAGTTATTCATTCAGTTGTGTTAGGGTAGTATATCAAGTTTTAAGTAGGATTTAAAAGTTAGATTGTTGAATTACAAAGTTTAGATTGCAAAAGTTCTCCATTTGCACCAGGACATTTTAGAAAGTAAAGTAGTGTTAGCATTAAGAGAATTATAACTTTCTAGTTTTCAAAATGGTTTGAAGTAGGTTTAGATACATAAATTGAGTAGGTCTAAAGAGTTTTTATTTTAGAAAATATAGCTTGCACTAGTGAATTTGTCAAATGCATCAGCAACATTACATAGCAGCTGAGTTTTGGTTTATTTCCTTTTCAAATTTTCATTTCCATGTGAAATTTTGAAAACCTTTTACCTAGGTTAATTCAAGATAAGTAGAATAGCTCATTGTTAGAGTTTCAGCTTTTAAGGCTTAAAAATAAGCAGTTTAGCTTAATAAAAAAAGCTTATCTCAGACATAAACAAGAACTAGCACTTTTTAATATCATTTTTCTTGTTATTTTAGTTTAACATTAGCTTATTTCTTTTCAAATCTTGTTGATAAAATTAGAAAGTGCCTTTGTTAATGTTGTTTAGAATAAGCTAGTTAACAACTTTGTAGTTTTGAGTTTTTTCTGAATCTCACTTTTTAATAAGTCAAAAATAAGCCAAGTCGCGAGGTCTATTTCGTACCTTTCTCAAAGTCTAGGGGCACCCGTTTTTTAGAATAGCTATTAACAACTTTTGTATTTTGAGTTTTTTTCTGGAATCTCAACTTTAATAATACAAAAATAATGCCAATCCGAGGTCCCTTTCGTACCTTCTTAAATAAGTCGTTACACTTTTATACTATAGTGAAAATTTACAAAAGTTAGCCCGCCTACCCTTCTCTTTCCTTTCTTACACTTTCTACCCTGTTCTTTCTAGAATAATAAATAGTTTTTATATTTTTAGAAATTAGTTTTATAAAATTAGGGTTTGTATTTTAATTGATCAAATTAGGGTACAATTAGGTTATAAAAATTAGGGCTTTTTGTGCTATTAAATTTCTGCACCTTTTTAGTATTCTAAAACCATTTTTCTTATTTTTCCTACTTAAATTTGAGATTTTCTAGGATTAATAGATGTTAGAGAATTACGCTTTGGCTAAAAATCATAAAAAAATAGAAAAACAGTTGAAAATTTTTGATTCTTTTTGCAATTATTTTCTTTTTAAATCTAGTATTTTTGAAAAATAAAAATAAAATTTTAGTGATAATTTTTAGAAAAAGTTTATTTTTGATTAATTCATTAATCTTTAAAAATTCATAAATAGATAAAAAATTCCGATTCTTTTTCCTAAAATTTTCTATGTTAAATTGTGTCTTTTAGTATAAATGTGTTAAAATTTGTGCCTTAAATTAAATTTCATTTTACTCTCGGTGATTCTTCGTGCATTTAAATTTCTAGCTAGTTAATTGATTTTAATTCGTGTTATTACATTTGTAGTATAATCAATAATTCAAAAATCCTTTATCATTCTTAACTCGAATCCGAATATTCCAAATTCTCAATTCACGATTTCGTTGGGACACGACCCGAGTAGTACAATACTTCCCGGATAAAAATATACAAATTATGTTTTCTTGAGTGAGATTTTTACCTTATATTCTCTTGATTGAGAAGTATTTTGGAAAGAAATTTTCACGGGATTAATACTATACGTATATAAATTTGCTACACCAGACGCACTTTGGGCCTTCCACACAGCTTACAAAACACCCATCGGGTGTACTCCATACAAGCTGGTGTACGGAAAGGCATGTCATCTGCCGATTGAGCTCGAGCACAAAACCTATTGGGCTTTAAAGCATGTAAAGTTTGACCTAGTGACCACGGGCGATCACCGGAAGGTTCAACTCAATGAGCTAAATGAACTTCGTGATCACGCCTATGAAAACTCTTTGATCTATAAAGAGAAAACAAAGAGAATCCATGACTCCAAGATCAAAAACCGCGTTTTTAACGTCGGTGATCGAGTCCTCCTCTTTAACTCTAGATTAAAGATTTTCTCGGGCAAGCTTAAGACCCGCTGGAGTGGACCATTCACTGTAACCCAAGTCTTTCCATATGGCACTGTCGAGTTATCCCAAAACTCCGGGCCAAATTTCAAAGTGAATGGTCACCGCTTGAAGCACTACTTTGGAGGGGACGTACCATAATTGGTAGTCCCGGATCTCCAGACTTTCCCCATGGACCAATGAATTCGGGGACGGGTCAAGCATAGTGACCTTAAACAAGCGCTTCGTGGGAGGCAACCCATGCTTATCCTTCTATCTTCTTTCTATTTTCTAACTGTGTGACGTGAGGAGGTGTGCCTCTTCCATTTCTCGTATGCTTGTGTTTTTGTGGTTTATTTGTCCAGGATGTCCCGGATTTTGAAGCCTCTCGTGCTCGCGGTTTTTGTCCTCCGATCACAAGAGCTTCACATCCTCAGCTTCATTTGGGAATCCAATATCCAAATCTAATCGACTAACGTTTTATCTTTTGGCACACTTAATAAACGGCCTTAGATTTACGTAGGTACCCCCTTTTAAAACATCGAGGACGATGTTTAGTTCTAGTATGGGGGGGAATCTTCGATTTGATTTTGCCTGCAGCCGTTGTTGTCACGTAATCCCGTTTTTACCACCAAAATTTTGCAAAAATACCAAAAAAATGAAAAAATTTAAAAATTTTCAAAAATAAAATAAGTGTTTTGTCACAGTTTTGACTTTCCTAATGGGTAGAATGAGAATAAATTTTGACTCGGTCGAGCGTGTTGAGCCCTAGCTTTGTCCCTTAACCATTTAATAAACGAAAGTTTATTAGGCTAAGCATTCGCGGATCCTTTTATTAGGGATTTTAAATTTGCGAAGAACGAGAAATGATAGTGTTATTTACAAGTAGGATGCTAAACAAGGATTATTTGGAAATCTTAAAAGCTTATAAGTGTAACTTGTCGCTTTTTCTCCTCGAAGCTCTTAACCTGACTAATAAACGTGCTTAATTTTGCTTTAACTTTAAACCGACATTTTCTAAAAAGAAGCTCTTTCGGAAACGAAAATATTCATCTTAGTTCAACTATATACTTGAGTTTCTAAAACGAAATTTTCTCTATTACGGAAAATGAGTTTTCAAAAAAAAAATAATAAATAAAAATAAAAATGAATGATGAAAAATATAAACTGTAGGCTGATAAAGGTTTACTGCATCTTGCCGGCTCACAACCGATGTTGCAGTCTTCAAAACAAAGCCCATAGTGAGATAATAAATGCCAAAGTGCATTCTTAATTATTATCAATAAAAATTCTCCGTCAGTTTACTTCATCTTGTCGGAGGCGTGGCCGATGTTGAAGTCTTCATATAAGGCGGAGGACCGTCGTCAGACTAAGTCACTACATCTTGTCGGAGGCGTGGCCGATGTTGTAGTCATGTAAATGATGACGGTATTATAGTATGATTATAGCAATAAATGACTAATAAGGAAAATTTAATAGTTAAGATTTCTTTTTCTAAACTCAAGTATAATTCTGAACTAAGAATAACTTGCTTTAAGACTTCAAAAGTTTGTTGGTTGCCTGTAACGACCCACTCCGGAAAGGAGGCCGAAACGTCATGATCATGGTGTCATATCAAAGCATAATAAAGGCATAAAGTGTTTATTTAACGGTATAAATCTAAGAAAGAAATTCGGCCTAAAAGGGTGGAGTATCCCGCTATTACATTGCGAACATTCTCCTGTGGGGTCTCAACCTGATAACCTAAGTCGAACTCGGCTGGGATCTATCGAGAATATGCTGGTTGGTGGGTGATCTAGTCTTTTCCCCAGGTTTCTTCAGAAATATCGTTATGCACCATATTACTATACTTACTTCTATATTGCGATACTAAATTTAACTTAAAATTAAGCACATTCACACTAATTGAATAATTGTTGGGAGCGAAAAGTTGACAAGTCATAGTTATGAGTAGTGTTAGCATCTTTACTTGTACTCAGCGGTGATTTCGTTTTTACGCTTAGCTTGGGACTAGTGAAAAATCGGGGACGATGAATTTATCCGTCAGGACATCCATAGATTATTCTATGGGCGCTTCTCATTCTATGATCCCAGTGTTGATAAAATAAAGGAAGTCAAACAGGTAGTTAAGAAAAGATAAAGGAAAAATCACCACCAATAACCCCCCCCCCCCTCCCTCCCCCCCCTAGGATAGTTAGTGTAAATATAAAAAATGGTGAAAACGGGACTTGTCGAAGCTATTGATTCTTTAGTTCCCCTTGACGAACACTTAGCTACTTTTCGAGGTTATTAGTCGAGGGGGATTGAGATTCTTGGTTTTCTCAAATGTTTACTTCATAACATTGCGTGAGGACATGGCAATATCTTAGTATGGGGGATTTTGGTATGTGCTTAATTACACATACCATTTTCCATTAAAAACGGACTTAAATGACCAAAAACGTACAAAAAATACATTGTATTTGTATGTTTTGCATTTGTATTGTGCAGGAAACGAATATTCAAGAAAAAGACAAAAACAAAGCATAAAACGACAAAACCGAGCACGAGAATGAAAAGAGCGTGAAAAGAAGTGAAAGTCAAAGCCAAAGTCAACCCCGACAGAGTCAAAGCAGTCAAAGTCAAAATACAACTTCAAGGACTGAAGTTGTCAAGTCATCAAACTTGGATCACAAGGACTCATTTTGCAATAACTCTTATATGGTTGAGGGACTGTTTCTGCCAAGTCACAAAGTTATATGCCACAAAGGACTCACGGTGTAAAAAGGAATATAAACTTTGTAGGGTGTTTTTGCCAACCCCTAAATTACTTTACACCACAAGGACTAAGGGTGCAACATCACATATATCTTTGAGGGGCCAATATTGCCATCACTCCAAACCTTTACCCTGTTACCCAAAAACTAATTTTCCCGCCAACAAAACCTAAGAACAGGGTCACATGTTGTCTTCCCCCGCTTTTACCCTGCAATACCAAAATCTCAGTGGGTAAAACCTCACCCCCTCTCCACTAAAACCCTAGTCACAAGATGCCTTGCCATGTTGGCAATCCCATCCCCACTCCTTTCAAGCTAATTCCAAGTCGGGTATGAGATCAAGAAAGTCAATTTGTGAATTTTAATGTCAGATTGAAGCTTCAAACCTCTCACTAAACAAGCACAACTCAGTTTGTTCTCACAAAAGAAGCACAAAAGGAGAAGACCCAAGACTTGAAGTTCTAGTATAAATAGGACCTTTGTAAGCAGTTAAAAGTAGTTTTTAGTTTTTTTTATCCAATTTTCTTTGCAGCTTATTTTAGTTAACTTGTAGCTCTTTGTCTTTTAAAATTCAAGCATTGTACCCTGTTTTTAAAGTTAATGAAATTTGAGGTTTTTTTAGATTTAAAATTCTAATCTTATAAGCATCTTATCTAATTTGTTGTTTAAAGCATTTCATAAGCTCCTTTAAGTTCTTTAAAACTAACTATAGCTGTTTTAGCTTATATCCTTTAAGTTTTCTCATAACTTAAAAGGGTTTAAGCTTTCTTCTAAAATATCACTTCAAAAACTAAAAAATAAGCCATTGGAAGATAAGCTAGAAATGGATGGGCTTATGGGCTTATTTACTAGCTAATTTATAAGCTAGAGCTTGTAGACTTAAGCTTTCTAAAGCTTATTTGATCCTTGTTAAAGCTAGGGTCAAGTAGACTATTATTTCACCCTTATTTTTATTGTTATTGATTATCAATCTCATTATTGCTTGTTTCTTTGCTTATTTTTGATCATGATTGCTTTAATTGTCTTTAAAATGACTTTGCTTGCACTGTTTTGCTTATTTGTCTTTTTTTTATAGCTTAAAATAGCCTTTTTGCAAGTTAAAGGGGTGTTTGGCATAGGGCAAAATGGTGTTCAATTGGTTAAGGCATTGGGTTGGGGTCACAACTCTACTTTAATTAGCTTGACTAGGGTCTAATAATCAGTTTTAATATAGGCTTCTTTTAGTTTAAATCTCAATATCAGATTTTTATAGCAATGATTTAAATCTGTTGATATGCTATGCAGCTAGAATTGCTTATGTTGATCTTTGGTTTAAAAGAGAATAAATGTCCTTCATTTTTATGTTCATTTTTGAGTGGTGCTATGTCAAATGTTAAGGATTTATGTTTTAAGTTCCTTGCAATTATATGTTTTGTGCTTTTAGTACCAATATGCCATAGAAGTCTAAGCAGTTTGCAAGGACGTCCTTTTTATAGCTCGATTTTAGATAACTTAGTCACTTTGTAGAATATGAAATTAAAGCTAAGCTCGTTAGACTCTCTTAGTTACGCATTCTGTTTGAGCTTATTTCTCTTATTTTAAGTTATTTGATTAGAGTAATTTAAGCCGCATGTAGACTTTACCCTTTTTAAGAAGAACACACTCGCATGTTCTAATGTGTGTCAGCTTTTCATAAGCCAATTTCTTGGCTAATAAGCTTTTCAAACTCTTTTGAGTTTGCTTTCCTGAGAAGCCATTGGCAATCTTCAAGGGTCTATAAGCCCTTTTTCCATTAAGATCTATATGTTCTTGACTTTAATTTAAGCCAAAGGTTGCCCATTATAGGCTGTTGGTCTTAAGTTATTTTGCCCTGTGTCTGTGTTTCTTATTTTGCTGCTTTTCTTTTAAGGCCTTGTCCGTTTGCTTTTAATGCTTATTAGCTATTATAGTTTGTTTTTAGCTTAATTCAATCCAGTTTTTGCTTATAAAAGCTTTTTCAGCTTAAGTCACTTTTGGCAGTATTAACTTTCAAGTTAATACTGCTGTTTTCAAATTGGTTTTTCTAGCTTATTAGTTGTTCAAAATAATTATAGATTGCTTTTTCTTATAGCTTTTTATGTCCTCTTTTCCTTTTTATTAGCTTATAGGTTCATTAGAGTCCATCTGTGGCTTAAAAATAAGCCCAAAGTTCCCCCCGTGTCTGTTTTATAACCATTTTGTGTCAGTAGCTTATTAAGCTTTTCTAAGCTTAATTTTCATTCATTTTTGCTTATTCAAATCTGCATTTGCTTATTAGGTGTAGTTGAGCCTAAGTTTTGCTTATTTTTCTTCTTAAGTTGCTTATTAAGTCTGAAAAGCCAAAAAGAAAAAGCCCTTTAAGCTTTTGTCCATTTAAGCCATTCTGTCTGTTGTAATTGCTTTTACAGCTTATTTATAAGCTTTTATAAAAAGTTGTAGTTATAAAAAATGCTTATTTTTGTCTTTTCTACAAGTTTGTAAAAAAAGTTTTCAAAAAAAAAATAAAAGGGGAAAGTGGAAGTCAGGGGTGAGCTAGGGCTCGAACCCCCGACCTCAACACTCTCACCCTTTATACACACACACTCACCGCTGCGCCCTTGGGTCTTTTTCGTTAAGGATCCAAGTGGTTAAATATTTAACCACTTTTTGGCCAAATAAGCTTATAAACTGTTTTGATTTTTAACAGCTTATTGCGATAAGCTGTGTCAACCAACTTATTTTTCTAGGATTCCTTATAACTTTAGCTATTTTTTGTTTTTTTTTAGAATTTTATAAAATAGTTTAGTATTTTTTATAATTTATTTAGATTAAAAACTTAAAAAATTCATAAAAAATAAAATAATAATCAAAAAAATAAAATTCTTTTTAAAAAAAAATTATTTTATCAATTAGAACCTAGGAAAAATATAATCTCAGTTGTAGGGTTAAATTTGCAACTTTTTGTTTTTTAAAGAACGGGATTGAATCCCGTTCTCGTTCCTTCTCGTTTTTAACTCAAATCAACTCCGTTTTCAGTCTAGTTTTTTTTAATTCCCTTTTTAGTCACTTAGGACCCATTAAAAGTTAAAAAATCATTTTAGGATTAAAATTAGATAATTTAGGTTTTTAGCTCGCGTTTTTACGTTTTAGGTTCTCTTTTGCTTGATTTTTGCATTTTTACTTGTATTAATAGAAAACCAATCATAATCTTGTCATATTCAAACATCAAATATCAAATCGTCATTCGATTTTCAATTGCACACCTCGTTGGGACATAACGACTCGGGAAATCAAACTTCCGGATATATATTGATTCTCTTTGTGAATTTTGACTTTTTGCCTGGGTCAAGGGCAATTGGTTGGGATTTGCATTGCCTAGTATTATATATATATACTATCAACAGAATCAAACACCTACCTCTTTCTTATTCCTTCAACCTACACACTCGAAGTACCTACCTTTTTCTCTTGCCTACCTCTCATCTCTCATGACATTTTCTAAACTATCTAAGAAACACACAATCACCTTCACCTTTATTTCTCATATTTTCTCCTCATACCTCAAACCTATATACTCGGAGCACATATTCTTCCCCCCCTCCAAACACCTCCCCCCCCCCCCCCCACCTTCACTGCCCCTCCCCCCCCCCCCCCCACACCCTCCACCCACTCCACCCCCCCCCCCCTCCCCTCCCCCCCCCCCCCTCCCCCCCATGGTTCGACAAAAAGGGGAGAAGAAGTGTAAACGAGTAACTTTTAAACTTTACTATGTGTTATAGTTTACATATTTTGTCATCATCAAAAAGGGAGAGATTGTTAGTGCAAATATTACGATATTTAATCTATACGATCTTTTTATGTTTTGGTGATGACAAACATGTAACTTGTAATACGTAACGTAAAGTGTGCAAGTTACTCGTAATCACAAATCATCAATGCATACATGCATCTACATCTCTCGACGTCTCAAGTCTGCATCAAGACGGACATTCTTTTACACCCGACGTAAATCACATAAGATATGTACAAACAAACATTAAACTTATAGGATGATCAAAGAAATAAGTTTTTGTCTTAAACTTTACGTTTTTATAATGGTGAAACAAAACAATTTCTCAAAACTTAATTAGACAAATTATTTTTGAATTATAAAGAAATGTTTTATGTTGTAATTATTTCAAAATTCAAAATCTGGTTCTTTTCCCCCAAAACATGTTACACTTTTACCAGACAAGTTTGTTACCACAAAAAGAAAAAAATAGGAGCGTCTGTCGGGGCGGTCCCTTAAATAGGCCGGCGGCCCCCTTAAATACCGGCGCCCCCCTAATATATCTGGGACCGCCGTTTCCTGACAGACTGTTTTTCAGCTCCTATAAATAGTGGGCCACCTCCAACTATTTTCATAACCCTTTTGCATGAATTTTTTTCAGTTCTTTCTCTCTCTAGATCTCACTAAATCTCTCTAAACCTTTAATCATTTAACTTGTTTAATCTTGTTTAAATGTGATCCAATCTTCTATCCTTTCCTTCTTCCCTCAAGTACAAGAGAAGAACTTTCGTCATCGTCAAGATACGAAGTTATGTAGTCTAGTTAGTTCATTTGTAACATATGTTACATATAGATCGAGTCCATGTCTTCCAATCTTTAGTAGTGTGTAGATCCGAATGGTGTGTTCATTCGGAAGGGTTGATTGTGGGTTGGTTAGTATTTTGGGCCTTAAAATACATTAGTGTAATGGTAGATTGGTTCTAGCTAAGATTAGGACTCAAAATTTAGCTTAGTGTCGGAAAATAATGTAAGCGACGCGGTTTATGTGTTTAGGCCATAAAACATAAGGTTTGTTATGTTGGGCCATAAAACATAACGGGTTTGGTTGTACCCGAAGAAGAACTCGACATCTAGCTTAGTGTTGGAAAATAATATAAACAACGTTATAAGGTTTTCTCTGCCGAACGGGAGCTTGTTGATTAATGAAATAACTCTCGAGTTGGATACTCGGGGAGTGGAGTAGGGCGAAGAGGTGCTTCGTGACCGAACCACTATAAATCACCGTGTCCGGTTTGCATTTCCTTTTACCTTTCGCTTTACTTATTTCTTTACATTTACCGCTTCACTTTTATACTTTAATTGTAATCATGATTGTGTGGATTGTTGTGTACATTATGTTACTTATAGTTGTGTAGTTCTTTGTAGTAAATATTGTGAGTGTGGTTGTATTGTTAGATTATGTATTAGCAATTGTAAATCTATAATCAATCTGTTGGAAAAGGTTGATAGAAATATCATTCCTGATTCAACAAATATGTGTCATAGGGGAGGAGAGATTGAACAGAATGCTAAAAAATGTCAAGTTTCATGTCCTTTACTTGATCTATCATTTGATAACATGACAACTGAATTTTCAAACCAATCTCTCGAGTCTGAAAATATTTTTCTCAAAAAGACCGTTGCTCAACTTCAAAAAGACTTTTCAAGAATGGAAACACATTGTGTTAACATGGAACTTAAATATCAAAATCAAGCTTTAAAAGACGGGCAACATGGTCAAATTTTGAATGAAACAAGTAATAAAGCCAAGATTAACAAGGAAATTGAGGTACTTGAAAAGATCAATATCGAATTGGAACATAGTGTGGCTAAATTACTTGCAGATAATGAGAAGTTGCATAAGGAAAATGAGCATTTAAAACAGACTTACAAAGATCTTTACGATTCTATCAAAACGACACGAGTTCAGACAAAAGACCATAATGACTCACTGATTGCTCAAATAAATAGTAAGACTGTTGAAAATGCTGATTTAAAGGCTCAGATTCAAGAAAAGGTTTTTGCGAATGTAGCGTTAAAAAACGAATTAAGAAAGTTAAAAGGAAATAGCGTGGATACTAAGTTTGCAAAACCATCAATCTTGGGGAAACCGGTTTTACAACCACCCAGAAACCAATCAGTTGTTAGACAACCGAATGCGTTTAAATCTGAACGACCTAATTTTTCAAAACCACGGTTTGCCTCCCAAGTTGATGTGAATAACGTTTTGTCAAAACCAGTCACTCAACATTATTTGCCTAAGGGAAGAGAATCTGCTTTTGCAAAACCTAATCATATGATTGCATCTAGCTCATCTAGGAATAGTTCTAAGAACATGCCAAGATTTAGTTCAAATGACATGGTTCATAATTACTATCTAGAGGAAGCTAAGAAAAAGACACAAGAAAGAGATAGAAAGTCAACAACTAGTGTAATGCCATCTGCTAAATCACAAAACACTACTAAGAGTTGCAAATCAAAACCTAGGAGCAATAATCAAACATCTAGGGTTTTGCCAACATCTAAGAGTAGTTGCCCAACGACAACTGTTATGCCAAAAGCAGATCACTCTAGGAATTCTAGTCCTTTCTCTGACTTCAAACACTTTGTGTGCTCAACTTGTCAAAAGTGTGTCTTTAATGCAAATCATGATGCCTGTATAACAAAATTCCTGAAAGAAGTGAATTCTCGTGCTAAGATTCAACCCAATAAGACTAGAAACAGTAACAAACCCGTAGATCCAACGAGTCACACTCAGAAACCTGGTAGGAAGATCGTTACAGGACATAGTTTTTCTCCCAATAAGTCTTCCGCTGTGCATGAGAAAACAAACACTCCTAGATCTCACCTTAGGTGGATACCGACGGGTAGAATTTTTAACACTGCTGGTCTTAAGTGGGTTCCAACTGGAAAGACATTCACATCTAGCACAACAAAGGTTGATTGTGAACTCCCAAATGGTTCAAATGATTATATCACTAACCCTTATAAATGCGATCAAACTCTCAATGTCAGTGCAGGTACTCTTAACTTAAGTGCAGGTACATTTTGCAATCCTGAAAAGGAAAGACTCGGAGTTTGTTTGCTGAAGAAAGTGATATATCAGAAACCAAGGGTTCCAGGAATTTATGTATGATGAACAAGGACAATGGCTGTTGATTAATTCAGATCAACACCCGTGCTTCATGATAATGGTGTCTGTAGACAACACTTCAGGCCCCGCTCCTCAAAGAAAAGAAGAGTGTACGCTTCAGTGCGCTTTATCTTCAAAAGAAGAGAAATCTTCTTGTATCCTAAGTAAATACTTAAAATCATAAAAACACAAAAAGATTTTTTATTTTTATTTTTATTTTTATTTTTATAAAATTTTATAAAAACAAAAGAGAAAAATATAAAATCAGAAAAACCAAAAAGATTTTCATTTTATAAAACCTTTATAAAAACAAAATACAAAATTAAAAAAAAAGAGAAAAATACAAAAAGAAGTTTTTCAATGGCATGTCTTTTGCAAACGATAATATTTACGTCCCTAGAAATGTCTTTCAATAATGAACAGTGGACATAAATAAAGTTCGTGCAAAAGTTCAAATGTTTTTCAAAACATGTCATATGGCTTGCTATTATTTCAGATAGCAACCCGGTCATCATCTTAAGGCAAGTATTTCAAAGAGAAAACTTGACCTCTCAACGGGAATTTAATTCTCGGGATTGGTCTCTTTATGACATGCAAAGCTTGTGATTACTTTGGCATCTTCAACACGTGCTTCCTATTATTACCATAAGTGTACGGTCTCAGTGCGCTTATGTGTTAAATAGAGAAAATCTTAATTTTTGTTTGTAAAAAGTTGTCTTCATAATGATCAGTGTTTTCAGTTAATCACAATAAGATTTTTCAAAGGACATTCGACTCTCAAACAATGACAACAACTCTTTAAATAGAAAACGGGTCATTATTTGAGGGGGAGAAATCGTCATCAAATAATCTTTTAAAATGGTCTTTCAAAATAAGTCATGAAATAACTGGATAAAGTTTGGATAATGTAGGTATAACAATTTCAAAGGGGGTTAAATTTATATTAACTTCAAGTGCTTTAGATGTCATGTGTTTTTAAATCTTTATGGACCTTAGAGACTTAGTGAATTCAGGCTTTAAACTACAGAACGATCAATAATGCTTGAAGTTAATTCTCAACGGATAGATTAAAGCTTATCAATTCTTCAAATCAATCTCGAATATGTATGCGTATAAGGTTTTGCTGATTCCGACGTGTCGAAACCAGCAAGGGGGAAGGAGTAGATGTATACTTGATAGTGTCCTTAGCCTTCTTTTGAGGTTAGCTTCTTTTGTCTTTTGAGGTTAGCTTCTTTTGATTTTAGGCTGTGTTGAATCTTTCGGGTGCACTATTTCAATCACATGTAGGAAGAGACATCTCGTCATTAGCCAGTATGCATCATTTGAGTCCCCAGGGGGAAGTGTTAGGAGTATAATTATTTAAAATGTGAGAAAAGTTCTTGCTGATTCAATAAATGCTTCCTCAAACGGTCAATCCCTAAGCTTATTCTTAAAAGAAGTAGAAATATTTGATAAAAGAGGTACACATAGGTATGATGATTCCTTTAAATAGTCAGTATCCTGCAGGAAGAAATGTCTACACTTGGGACTTAGTTAACTTAGGTGTTATCATTTCGACTACTTAGAGGGAATAATTGCGAAATCCGGGACTTAATTGACCTTGATGTTGCAATTTATATCATCAATATCCTAAAGAGAGAAATGCGCTCATCCGGGACTTAATTGACTTTGGTGTTGCGGTAACAAATTCTTGAAAGGGTTAACTGTGTTCTTCGGATATCTGGGCTTTATACATTAAGACTGCTTAATGCGGCTTGCAAGAAAGTTCTGAATCTACTCAAGAAAGGATTGCTGGTTTAGGGGGAAGCTAAGACAACATCAACACCGACATCACCAACCACACAAGCTCAAGTTACATACGTATCTGAATCTGTTTCATACTCGAAGTTTGAAGCAAAGACTTTCGTAACTTGGAAAGAAAGTTGAAGCCATGCCAAAGAGTGCTTGGACAGAGAAAGATCTGATTGACGACTTCTTGAAAGAAAGAAGGTTAATGAGGAGCTTAGAAAAGTTCGTTGGTGGGAGATTGTACGAAGGAGACCTACGGCTACTACAAAGAACCATATGATTCTATCATATGATGTTCTCATCATTCAGGTCAAACCTCGTACATAAAATAACTTGTGAAAGATTGTATGTAGTGTAGACTTTTTGGTGAAAAATAAGATGTGCTCGAGTACAAATTTTTTCAAGAATTTCCTAGTAAATTCAAAATCTTTCAAATAATTGTACTCGGCACCATCTTATAATCCCTCAAAAGTTGAGGGGGAGCAATAATATGTTCCAATCTGCTAGAATACATCATTTTGTCCCCGAACGGTTAATCAATTGATATCCAAAATATCAAGGGATTAACATTTTGGATAAGGGGAGAAAATGTGATTAACCTGGACTTAATGTATATTGACAGAAGTGATCAAATAAAATGGACTCAATGCACTCCACACCTAGCATGTACTACGATTACGATGCACATGTTAAGGGGGAGCTTTTAGTGATGATGAAAAACTCTCAAAGTGTAAATCTTTTGATATTTATATCAAACACTTTGATTGAACTTTTCAATGATTTTGGAAGGATCGTGATGAAATACCCAAAAGACCGAACCATGTTCTTAAATATTGAAGTTATAAGGAGGTTACGGCTTAGGTATTCAAATCCCATGATCCAGCCAGAACCGGAGGGATCTACCCAGGGATATCCACTAGTTAGTGTAGAAGTCCTTAGGTATGATTAAAAAGGAGAAAAAGTGAGAATATGGAATAATGCCGACTGAGATGGAGCTAACACTGGAACAAACCCAACAAGGTGTTAGTTATGAAGTCTCGGTAAGCATTGAAGGGGTTGAAGAATGAAAAAGAAATGTAAGGATAAAGGGTGAAAAGAAAGAAGCCCTCCATACACTTAGGCAGAAACCGGGTCAATACATATGCTGTCAGAAACACTCAGGTGTTGTCTGACATTGAAGACAGTCATGGACCCAGTGACGCTATGCACAAACCCCTCCCAGCCACTCAAAGTCGGAAAGACTTTGTTTCAAAACTCACGGAGATACACTCATTTCTATTGACTTTCTCACTCCGAGTTAGTTGATATTGAAAAGGTGGCACTCAGCTCCAGCCTCCGATCACTAAAATCAAAAGTGCACAATTGAGTCTAGAGCCAAAAGAGATCATCCATTAATCTCATTAGGACACTTGTCATAATTTAGCTTGTTATCTCACACAATGTGAATATCGAGTAATATCATTAGAGTCCTACGCAAGATCCTTGTGTTTTTGCCAGAACATCAGAGTGAATTCATTCACAATGAAGATGGAAATCCTGCTTGAGCCAACATCAAACAAGCTCATGGTAGGTAACTTGTGCGATTCTTTATGAATCAAACTTGTGACAACTGGAAAGAAACGATGGTGCGATTCTATAAGAATCAAACTTGTTCCAGGATATGGATTGACGATTGATGATGAATTTTTGAAATGATTAACACTCTCGATGTGTCACAAAACCACTTTAGCAAGTGACACGTTGATTGATTTTCAAATTGATTTTTCTATATCAATCGGTGAGATAGTAACTCACAGGTTCACTCTTATCGTGTTGTCTGCTTTGAGACGTTCCGATAATGAGAACATGCTGAGTACGATGAATCTAATACTTATGTGTTAGAAAGATTCAATACTACAGCTGGAAATCCTGTCAAGAAGATTCTTCTTAAATTGAATCTATCTGATCACAGGTCGATCCTCACGGATCTGAAGGTTACTCCAACCAAACCTGGGTGAATGACAAAGCCATATTCGTCCCCCCGCTTTATTGCTAACTATTTTATGCAGGCTATTTAAAGATGGTGGTGGAGGTCCCTGATTCTAGCTGGGCTCAACAAAGAAACCTTAGCCACATGCTCATACCCGGGACGACAAAACATATAAGGACATCTTGGAAAGCTACAGTACATGTTAAGACTTCGCTACTCTGATACCGTAGTCTTTCTTGAAGTGCGATGTATTAAAGTCAAAGAATTTCAAAGATGTTCCGGTTCAATATGATACCGAACGTCTTTCTCGAAAGTGACAAAAGTGTTCAAGTTTAAAGAATTTCAGAAAGGATGCAAATTAAAGCTTTTCAACGTCAACAAATCAAGTAAGGTATGAGCATGTCGGTCCAACAATCTACAGTTACAAGATGGCAAAGTTAACAAGATGGCGAAACGAGATTATGCTTGGTTGATGATCTCAAGGTGTTCAAGATCACATATTCACATACAAGTCAAGATAAGGAACAAGCTCAAGCCAAAAGTCAAATATCACTACATCATGTTCACAAGATAAGAAAAAGAAAGAAGTCTGTGAGCACAAGAATGAAGACCTTCATAGTATGATAGGTTTTAGTTTTTGTAACATGAAGTGACCTCCCTTAGGGGGAGATTGTTAGGAATATGAAATTCCTAGAAAAGTCTTGGTCACTTCATAGATATCGGTAGATAGCTCGTCAAGTAATATTTGGAAACTTACATAGGTAACTAGACCAAGGTCCATGGAAAGCCCATGTAACCAAGGCCCATGTCCACCTTATGGAAGTATAAATACCCTCTCCACATATGGATAGAGGGTGTTGGTTCTCTTTGTATTTTCCCACATAGTTCAATCAACCATCCATGTTTTCCATTTTACTTTCTCTCTCAACTTTCTCTCTCTAGTTCATCTTTTGTGTGAAATAGTAATTCTTCATTATTTTTCTTTCTTTTTACTTAATTCATCATGAATTTGCTTATTTGCTTAGTTTAATCTCATTTTAGCTTACTTGCACCTTTTGTAGCTTTATAAAATCCAAAAAAATAAGAAAAAATAAGCCTTAAGCTTATTTAAGCCATCTGTCACTTTTAAGCTCAATTTTCAGCTTATTTATAAGCTTTTGTAAAAACTTGTAGTTATAAAAATTGCTTATTTATAAGTCCTTTGTAAGTTTGTAAAAAAAATTTTGAAAAAAAATATATAAAGGGGAAGGCCAAAGCCCCGGGTGAGCAAGACTCGAAACACGGGACCACAAAAGCCCTCAACCCTTATAAAACAAAAACACATACCGCTGTGCTACAATAGCTCATCCGGTAGTGGTTTGTTGGATTTATTATTTAAGGCCACTTTGGCCATTTAAGCTTATAAGCTGTTTGGGCTTATTTCTCGGCTTATTTGATAAGCTGGTTTCCCCAGCTTATTTTTTCTAGAAATAGTAACCCTTAGCTATTTTTGTGTGATTTCAAGATTTTTTTATCAAACTCTAGTATTTTTTATAATTTATTTTCTTTTTAAACTTTAAAAAATCATAAAAAATAAAATATTAATCAGAAAAATATAAAAAAAATTTTAAAATTTTTTCTTTTTTCATATATTTTGTAGGAAAAATATTAAAACTTCTGTAGGGTTAATTTTTAAAAATTTTAATTTCTAAAGAACGGGTTTTGACCCGGTTTTTGTTTTGACTCGTTTTTGGGTCAAACGACCTCCGTTTTTAGTCTAGTTTTTTTTAAACTTTGTTATTTGTCATCTAGAATCTATTTTAGCTTTTAAATTTGTTCTAGGGTTTAATTTGCAAAATTTAGGTTTTTGACCCTCGTTTTTCGTGCCCGTTTTAGGATTTAAGTTATTTAGCTTTCGTTTTTAGGTTTAATTAATTTGTTTTTGCATCTTTAATCTTAGAAATAGAAAAATCAATCATACCTTTGTCATATTCGAACATCAATCATCAATCCGTCATTCGATTTTCCATTTAAGCCTCGTTGGGACATAACGACCCGGGAATCATACTTCCGGTTACGTATATATTTTATTTTGTGGACTCTTGACCAAACCTTGGCTAAAGGTATTTGGTTGAGTGTTTGCTTATATTATATATATATATATATATATATATATATATTATTGACGAATCAATGAGCACCACCGCACGTGACACAAATCTCCTCAATAGCCTTTACGGAAGCTGAAGGTGGGGTTGCTTGAAATTGTTTTAGAATAGCCGTCATGGCGGTAGTCGCATCACTCGTTTGCTGATTTACTGCATGAGTAAGTTTGGCTATATCGAAAGAAGAAGAATTGCCATCACTTGAGAAACAATCGATTTGTTTCGTGAATTGCGGACTTTGGATTTGTTTTCGATAATTATCAACACATCTTGAGTACTTCTTTCCAAAGGATTGCCACCGGCGGCAGAATTCAAGGAATCTTGGTCGGCCGGGTTCAAGGCATTGTAGAAATTATCAAGTTGGTGCAATTCGGTGAAACCATGATGAGGACAAGCACGAAGGAGATCTTTGTACCGGTCCCATGCCTCATGGAATGACTCATCAAACTTTTGTTGAAAGTTGGAAATCTCATTTCGGAGATTTATCGTTTTTGAGGGAGGAAAGAATTCGTTGATGAATTTGGAAACAAGATCCTCCCAAATGAGAATAGAACGAGTTTTTCAAGCCAACGACGGGCTGCCCCCGTAAGAGAGAATGGAAAAAGCATGAGCTTAATCGCCGAGTTCGGCACATCCTTGTATTTGATTGTGGAAGTTATTTTATTAAACCAACGGATGTGGTCGTGAGGATTGTCTTTCTCAAGTCCAAAGAATTGGTCCGAAGTCATCATATTAATGAGACTATGCTTGAGCTCTAAATGCTCAGCAAGAATTGGTGGAACCACGATTGCCTCCGCATAACCCTCAATGGGTGCGCAGAGCAATTCCACCATACTACGTTAATCGGCCATCGTAACTACGGGTGATTCTTCAAGAGAGAAAGGTTGTTTTGAACATCTACGGTTACGACGTTTCGGGTTTGTGGTAGTTGGATTAGAAGAAGAATTACCAACGAGATTAGAAGAAGAACGAGTGCGCATGCACTAAAAACAAAAACAACACAATATTTTTGTTAACCGGATGTTAAAAGTCTACGGTAGCTCTTTAAACTACGCACAAGAGAGCGGAAGGAATTAGCACGCCGAAGCGATTTAAAAGTGTTCTTCCTTTTTGGGCGATGTTCCTTGGATCAAGCCCGCCTTATACCCTCCTTATAGTTTGTAATTCAAAGGTGAGCCGATTATAACGATTAACAACACGATTTGTTTTGTTGGTTTTTCAATTTTTTTGGTACTTTCAATACTTTAGGAAAAGTATTGTTGGTATTTTTTAATTTTTAATAATAAGAAAATATATTCACAAACGGAAAATGATAACTTCACGAGGAAGGGTCTTCAAAAACTAATCTTCAAACGCAGACACGAAAATCGCACACACCTCCCCGGTAGCGGAGCCAAAATGATAACCAAAGATTTCTTAATATATATAATATAAATATATAAATATATAATAATAATCAATAATTATAATTCAATAATAGTATACATATTCCGAAAGACTCAAAAAATTCCTTTTGACCAAAGGAAAATCAAAAATCTCCCGGGTCGTTTCCCAAAGAGGCGTGAATTTAAAATCGGGTTTACGTTCGTGTTCGCGTGTTTTGAATGGTTAAAGGGTTTTTGGATTTGATTTTCTAATTTCTACACTTAAAATGCAAAAACGAATAAGGGAAACCTAAAAACGAAAGCAAATAGGTTGTTTAAACCTAAAAACGAGAACGGGATCAAAACCCGTTCTTTAAAAAACCAAATTGTGAAATTTTAACCCTGCGAAAATAAATCTAATTTTCCTAAGTCCTAAATGATAAAAGAAAATTTTCTAAAAAAGAATAAGAGTTTTTTGACTTTTAAATTTTTTATTATGAATTAAAAACTGTTTTATAAAGAAAAATTCATAAAAACTACTAAACAATCTTAGAAAAATCTGAAAAATTCATGAAAAGTGGTTTGAGTGATGTTAAATCTAAAAAAATAAAATGAGGTACTTATCTTATTGGAATAAGCTGAAATAAGCCAAAAATAAGCTGAAAGCTTAAAAAGAGAAAATGACTATAAAGAATAAATATGGTAGAGTAAGACCTGATGGTCCTACTGGTACCAATAGTTAAAGTGTGTTGGGTGTGGGACGAGTGTGTGCTAAAAGGGAGGTCTAGGGGTCGAATCCTTGGGCCTCCCTTTTTGGTAATTATTTTTTTTTTAATTTTTTTCTTTTTGCAAAATTATAAAACAGCCAGAAAATAGAAACTTTAAAAAAGTAACTTTTAAAAATACTTAAAAATAAGCTGTTAAATAAGCAAATGAAAACTAAGTGTTTAAACCTATTTTTTTTACACTAAGTCCTAAAGTTAAGCTAAATTGTGGGCTTTTTTACACAAATAAGCTAGTAAAAATGCAAAATAAGCTAACACATATATGCTAATATACCTAATAAGCAAATATAAGCAAAATAAGCCAAGGCAAATAAACAAAAAAGCTAAAAAATTCAAATAAGCTAAATGACACAAACTGATACTCACACAACCTAAAAGGGTACTTTTTGGCTTATTTTTAAGCCCAAAGATGAAACCTTATGGGCTTAAGGCTTATATGAGCCTAAAGCTTATCCTGGGGGCTTTCTAAATTAGCAAATAAAAAGTGGTTTGAAACTTAACTAAGCTACTAAAAAGCTAAGTGAAGGGGCTGTCTTACACAGAATGTTACCTTTTTTGGTTATCCTAAAAAGACAAGAGGCACTTTGCAGCCTACCAAATAAGCTAAAAAAAGACTCTAAATTGAAAAATAAGTTAAAACAGATGGAGTTCACCAACAAATTAGCTTATGCTCAAAATTTCAAAATCTAAAAACAATTTTAAGGAGCTAAAAATTGAAAATGAAAAAGGTTGTTTTAGACTAAAAGATACTTAAGGAAAAACTTTGACAGATTTTAATAATCAAAAGTAAACCAAATGGACTCTTCTACTACATTTGACACTTGAATTAACACATAAACAACACTCAAAAGTTAGTTTTAAAAACATTAATCTAATAAGCTCTTGTAAACTGATTTGTCACTACAGTTTCAAAGACCTTT